>JAVRKA010000265.1:0-240826 GCA_034508555.1 Venustoraphidia nigricollis
GGTGCCGATAGGCATTTCAGATATAGTTGCCGATTGGCATTTTAAAAATAGGTGCCGATAGGCATTTCAGATATAGAAGCCGATAGGTATTTCAAATATTGGTGTCGATAGGCATTTCAGGTATGGTTGCCGTTAGGCATTTCAAATATTGGTGCTGATAGGCATTTCAGATGTAGTTTCCGATAGGCATTTCAAAAATAGGTGCCGATAGGCATGTCAGATATAGGTGCCGATAGGCATTTCAGATATAGTTGCCGATTAGCATTTTAAAAATAGGTGCCGATAGACATTTCAGATATAGAAGCCGATGCATTTCAAATATAGGTGCCGATAGGCATTTCAGATATAGAAGCCGATAGGTATTTCAAATATTGGTGTCGATAGGCATTTCAGGTATGGTTGCCGATAGGCATTTCAAATATTGGTGCTGATAGGCATTTCAGATGTAGTTTCCGATAGGCATTTCAAAAATAGGTGCCGATAGGCATTTCAGATATAGGTGCCGATAGGCATTTCAGATATAGTTGCCGATTAGCATTTTAAAAATAGGTGCCGATAGGCATTTCAGATATAGTTGCCGATTGGCATTTTAAAAATAGGTGCCGATACGCATTTCAGATATAGAAGCCGATAGGTATTTCCAATATAGGTGTCGATAGGCATTCCAGATATGGTTGCCGATAGGCATTTCAAATATAGGTGCTGATAGGCATTTTAGATGTAGTTTCCGATAGGCATTTCAAAAATTGATGCCGATAGGTATTTCAGATATAGGTGCCGATAGGCATTTCAGATATATTTCCCGATTGGCATTTTAAAAACAGGTGCCGATAGGCATTTCAGATATAGAAGCCGATAGGTATTTCAAATATAGGTGTCGATAGGCTTTTCAGATATGGTTGCCGATAGGCATTTCAAATATAGGAGCAGATAGGCATTTCAGATGTAGTTTCCGAAAGGCATTTCAAAAATAGGTGCCGATAGGCATTTCAGAAAGTGGTGCCGATAGGCATTTCAGATATAGGTGCCGATAGGCATTTCAGATTTAGTTGCCGATTGGCACTTTAAAAATATGTGCCGATAGGCATTTTAGATGTAGTTTCCGATAGGCATTTCAAAAATAGGTGCCGATAGGCATTTCAGATATAGGTGCCGATAGGCATATCAAATATAGTTGCCGATGGGCATATAAAATATAGGTGCCGATAGGCATTTCGTATATAGGTGTCAATAGGCATTTCAGATATAAATGCCGAAAGGCATTTCAGATATAGATGCCGATAGGCATTTCTGATGTGGTTGCCGATAGGCATTTCAAATATAGGTGCTGATAGGCATTTCAGATGTAGTTTTCGATAGGCATTTCAAAAATAGGTGCCGATAGGCATTTTAGATATAGGTGCCGATAGGCACTTCAGATATAGTTGCCGATTGGCATTTTAAAAATAGGTGCCGATAGGCATTTCAGATATTGAAGCCGATAGGCATTTCAAATATAGGTGCCGATAGGCATACCAGATATGGTTGCCGATAGGCATTTCAAATATAGGTGCTGATAGGCATTTCAGATGTAGTTTCCGATAGGCATTTCAAAAATAGGTGCCGATAGGCATTTCAGATATAGGTGCCGATAGGCATTTCAGATATAGTTACCGATTGGCATTTTAAAAATAGGTGCCGATAGGCATTTCAGATATAGAAGCCGATAGTTATTTCAAATATAGGTGTCGATAGGCATTTCAGATATGGTTGCCGATAGGCATTTCAAATATAAGTGCTGATAGGCATTTAAGATGTAGTTTCCGATAGGTATTTCAAAAATAGGTGCCGATAGGCATTTCAGATATAGGTGCCGATAGGCATTTCAGATATAGTTGCCGATTGGCATTTTAAAAATAGGTGCCGATAGGCATTTCAGATATAGAAGCCGATAGGCATTTCAAATATAGGTGCCGATAGGCTATCTTGATATGGTTGCCGATAGGCTATTCAAATATAAGTGCTGATAAGCATTTCAGATGTAGTTTCCGATAGGCATTTCAAAAATAGGTACCGATAGGCATTTCAGATATAGGTGCCGATAGGCATTTCAGATATAGTTGCCGATTGGCATTTTAAAAATAGGTGCCGATAGGCATTTCAGATATAGAAGCCGATAGGCATTTCAAATATAGGTGCTGATAGGCATTTCAGATGTAGTTTCCGATAGGCATTTCAAAAATAGGTGCCGATAGGCATTTCAGATATAGGTGCCGATAGGCACTTCAGATATAGTTGCCGATTGGCATTTTAAAAATAGGTGCCGATAGGCATTTCAGATATTTAAGCCGATAGGCATTTCAAATATAGGTGCCGATAGGCATACCAGATATGGTTGCCGATAGGCATTTCAAATATAAGTGCTGATAGGCATTTCAGATGTAGTTTCCGATAGGCACTTCAAAAATAGGTGCCGATAGGCATTTCAGATATAGGTGCCGATAGGCATTTCAGATATAGTTGCCGATTGGCATTTTAAAAATAGGTGCCGATAGGCATTTCAGATATAGAAGCCGATAGGCATTTCAAAAATAGGTGCCGATAGGAATTTCAGATATAGGTGCCGATAGGCATTTCAGATATAGTTGCCAATTGGCATTTTAAAAATAGGTGCCGATAGGCATTTCAGATATAGAAGCCGATAGGCATTTCAAATATAGGTGCCGATAGGCATTCCAGATATGGTTGCCGATAGGCATTTCAAATATAGGTGCTGATAGGCATTTTAGATGTAGTTTCCGATAGGCATTTCAAAAATTGATGCCGATAGGCATTTCAGATATAGGTGCCGATAGGCATTTCAGATATAGTTGCCGATTGGTATTTTAAAAACAGGTGCCGATAGGCATTTCAGATATAGAAGCCGATAGGTATTTCAAATATACGTGTCGATAGGCTTTTCAGATATGGATGCCGATAGGCATTTTAAATATAGGAGCAGATAGGCATTTCAGATGTAGTTTCCGAAAGGCATTTCAAAAATAGGTGCCGATAGGCATTTCAGAAAGAGGTGCCGATAGGCATTTCAGATATAGGTGCCGATAGGCATATCAGATATAGTTGCCGATAGGCATTTAAAATATAGGTGCCGATAAGCATTTCGTATATAGGTGTCGATAGGCATTTCAGATATAAATGCCGAAAGGCACTTCAGATATAGGTGCCGATAGGCATTTCTGATGTGGTTGCCGATAGGCATTTCAAATATAGGTGCTGATAGGCATTTCAGATGTAGTTTTCGATAGGCATTTCAAAAATAGGTGCCGATAGGCATTTCAGATATAGGTGCCGATAGGCACTTCAGATATAGTTGCCGGTTGGCATTTTAAAAATAGGTGCCGATATGCATTTCAGATATTGAAGCCGATAGGCATTTCAAATATAGGTGCCGATAGGCATTCCAGATATGGTTGCCTATAGGCATTTCAGATATAGTTGCCGATTGGCATTTTAAAAATAGGTGCCGATAGGCATTTCAGATATAGAAGCCGATAGGCATTTCAAATATAGGTGCCGATAGGCATTCCAGATATGGTTGCCGATAGGTATTTCAAATATAGGTGCTGATAGGCATTTCAGATGTAGTTTCCGATAGGCATTTCTAAAATTGGAGCCGATAGGCATTTCAGATATAGGTGTCGATAGGCATTTCAGATATAGTTGCCGATTGGCATTTTAAAAATAGGTGCCGATAGGCATTTCAGATATAGAAGCCGATAGGCATTTCAAATATAGGTGCCGATAGGCATTCCAGATATGGTTGCCGATAGGTATTTCAAATATAGGTGCTGATAGGCATTTCAGATGTAGTTTCCGATAGGCATTTCTAAAATTGGAGCCGATAGGCATTTTAGATATAGAAGCCGATAGGTATTTCAAATATAGGTGTCGATAGGCATTTCAGATATGGTTGCCGATAGGCATTTCAAATATTGTTGCTGATAGGCATTTCAGATGTAGTTTCCGATAGGCATTTCAAAAATAGGTGCCGATAGGCCTTTCAGATATAGGTGCCGATAGGCATTTCAGATATAGTTGCCGATTGGCATTTTAAAAATAGGTGCCAATAGGCATTTCAGATATAAAAGCCGATAGGCATTTCAAATATAGGTTCCGATAGGCATTCCAGATATGGTTGCCGATAGGCATTACAAATATAGGTGCTAATAGGCATTTCAGATGTAGTTTCCGATAGGCATTTCAAAAATAGGTGCCGATAGGCATTTCAGATATAGGTGCCGATAGGCATTTCAGATATAGTTGCTGATTGGCATTTTAAAAATAGGTGCCGATAGGCATTTCAGATATAGAAGCCGATAGGTATTTCCAATATAGGTGTCGATAGGCATTCCAGATATGGTTGCCGATAGGCATTTCAAATATAGGTGCTGATAGGCATTTTAGATGTAGTTTCCGATAGGCATTTCAAAAATTGATGCCGATAGGCATTTCAGATATAGGTGCCGATAGGCATTTCAGTTATATTTGCCGATTGGCATTTTAAAAACAGGTGCCGATAGGCATTTCAGATATAGAAGCCGATAGGTATTTCAAATATAGGTGTCGATAGGCTTTTCAGATATGGTTGCCGATATGCATTTCAAATATAGGAGCAGATTAGCATTTCAGATGTTGTTTCCGAAAGGCATTTCAAAAATAGGTGCCGATAGGCATTTCAGAAAGAGGTGCCGATAGGCATTTCAGATATAGGTGCCGATAGGCATTTCAGATTTAGTTGCCGATTGGCACTTTAAAAATAGGTGCCGATAGGCATTTTAGATGTAGTTTCCGATAGGCATTTCAAAAATAGGTGCCGATAGGCATTTCAGATATAGGTGCCGATAGGCATATCAGATATAGTTGCCGATAGGCATTTAAAATATATGTGCCGATAGGCATTTCGTATATAGGTGTCAATAGGCATTTCAGATATATATGCCGAAAGGCATTTCAGATATAGGTGCCGATAGGCATTTCTGATGTGGTTGCCGATAGGCATTTCAAATATAGGTGCTGATAGGCATTTCAGATGTAGTTTTCGATAGGCATTTCAAAAATAAGTGCCGATAGGCATTTCAGATATAGGTGCCGATAGGCACTTCAGATATAGTTGCCGATTGGCATTTTAAAAATAGGTGCCGATAGGCATTTCAGATATTGAAGCCGATAGGCATTTCAAATATAGGTGCCGATAGGCATTCCAGATATGGTTGCCGATAGGCATTTCAAATATAGGTGCTGATAGGCATTTCAGATGTAGTTTCCGATGGGCATTTCAAAAATAGGTGCCGATAGGCATTTCAGATATAGGTGCCGATAGGCATTTCAGATATAGTTGCCGATTGGCATTTTAAAAATAGGTGCCGATAGGCATTTCAGATATAGAAGCCGATAGGCATTTCAAATATAGGTGCCGATAGGCATTCCAGATAAGGTTGCCGATAGGTATTTCAAATATAGGTGCTGATAGGCATTTCAGCTATAAATACCGAAAGGCAATTTAGATATAGGTGCCGATAGGCATTTCTGATGTGGTTGCCGATAGGCATTTCAAATGTAAGTGCTGATAGGCATTTCAGATGTAGTTTTCGATAGGCATTTCAAAAATAGGTGCCGATAGGCATTTCAGATATAGTTGCCGATTGGCATTTTAAAAATAGGTGCCGATAGGCATTTCAGATATTGAAGCCGATAGGCATTTCAAATATAGGTGCCGATAGGCATTCCAGATATGGTTGCTGATAGGCATTTCAAATATAGGTGCTGATAGGCATTTCAGATGTAGTTTCCGATAGGCATTTCAAAAATAGGTGCCGAAATGCATTTCAGATATAGGTGCCGATAGGCATTTCAGATATAGTTGCCGATTGGCATTTTAAAAATAGGTGCCGATAGGCATTTTAGATATAGAAGCCGATAGGTAATTCAAATATAGGTGTCGATAGGCATTTCAGATTTGGTTGCCGATAGGCACTTCAAATATTGGTGCTGATAGGCTTATCAGATGTTGTTTCCGATAGGCATTTCAAAAATAGTTGCCGATAGGCATTTCAGATATAGGTGCCGATAGGCATTTCAGATATAGTTGCCGATTGGCATTTTAAAAATAGGTGCCGACAGGCATTTCAGATATAGCAGCCGATAGGCATTTCAAATATAGGTGCCGATAGGCATTCCAGATATGGTTGCCGATAGGCATTTCAAATATAGGTGCTGATAGGCATTTCAGATGTAGTTTCCGATAGGCATTTCAAAAATAGGTGCCGATAGGCATTTCAAATATAGGTGCCGATAGGCATTTCAGATATAGTTGCCGATTGGCATTTTAAAAATAGGTGCCGATAGGCATTTCAGATATAGAAGCCGATAGGCATTTCAAATATAGGTGCCGACAAGCATTCCAGATATGGTTGCCGATAGGCATTTCAAATATAGGTGCTGATAGGCATTTCAGATGTAGTTTCCGATAGGCATTTCAAAAATTGGTGCCGATAGGCATTTCAGGTATAGGTGCCGATAGGCATTTCAGATATAGTTGCCGACGGGCATTTTAAAAATAGGTGCCGATACGCATTTCAGATATAGAAGCCGATAGGTATTTCCAATATAGGTGTCGATAGGCATTCCAGATATGCTTGCCGATAGGCATTTCAAATATAGGTGCTGATAGGCATTTTAGATGTAGTTTCCGATAGGCATTTCAAAAATTGATGCCGATAGGCATTTCAGATATAGATGCCGATAGGCATTTCAGATATATTTGCCGATTAGCATTTTAAAAACAGGTGCCGATATGCATTTCAGATATAGAAGCCGATAGGTATTTCAAATATAGGTGTCGATAGGCTTTTCAGATATGGTTGCCGATATGCATTTCAAATATAGGAGCAGATTAGCATTTCAGATGTAGTTTCCGAAAGGCATTTCAAAAATAGGTGCCGATAGGCATTTCAGAAAGAGGTGCCGATAGGCATTTCAGATATAGGTGCCGATAGGCATTTCAGATTTAGTTGCCGATTGGCACTTTAAAAATAGGTGCCGATAGGCATTTTAGATGTAGTTTCCGATAGGCATTTCAAAAATAGGTGCCGATAGGCATTTCAGATATAGGTGCCGATAGGCATATCAGATATAGTTGCCGATAGGCATTTAAAATATAGGTGCCGATAGGCATTTCGTATATAGGTGTCAATAGGCATTTCAGATATAAATGCCGAAAGGCATTTCAGATATAGGTGCCGATAGGCATTTCTGATGTGGTTGCCGATAGGCATTTCAAATATAGGTGTTGATAGGCATTTCAGATGTAGTTTTCGATAGGCATTTCAAAAATAGGTGCCGATAGGCATTTCAGATATAGGTGCCGATAGGTACTTCAGATATAGTTGCCGATTGGCATTTTAAAAATAGGTGCCGATAGGCATTTCAGATATTGAAGCCGATAGGCATTTCAAATATAGTTGCCGATAGGCATACCAGATATGGTTGCCGATAGGCATTTCAAATATAAGTGCTGATGGGCATTTCAGATGTAGTTTCCGATAGGCATTTCAAAAATAGGTGCCGATAGGCATTTCAGATATAGGTGCCGATAGGCATTTCAGATATAGTTGCCGATTGGCATTTTAAAAATAGGTGCCGATAGGCATTTCAGATATAGAAGCCGATAGGCATTTCAAATATAGGTGTCGATAGGCATTTCAGATATGGTTGCCGATAGGCATTTCAAATATTGGTGCTGATAGGCATTTCAGATGTAGTTTCCGATAGGCATTTCAAAAATAGTTGCCGATAAGCATTTCAGATATAGGTGCCGATAGGCATTTCAGATATAGTTGCCGATTGGCATTTTAAAAATAGGTGCCGATAGGCATTTCAGATATAGAAGCCGATAGGCATTTCAAATATAGGTGCCGATAGGCATTCCAGATATGGTTGCCGATAGGCATTTCAAATATAGGTGCTGATAGGCATTTCAGATGTAGTTTCCGATAGGCATTTCAAAAATAGGTGCCGATAGGCATTTCAGATATAGGTGCCGATAGGCATTTCAGATATAGTTGCCAATTGGCATTTTAAAAAAAGGGGCCGATAGGCATTTCAGATATAGAAGCCGATAGGCATTTCCAATATAGGTGTCGATAGGCATTTCAGATATGGTTGCCGATAGGCATTTCAAATATTGGTGCTGATAGGCATTTCAGATGTAGTTTCCGATAGGCATTTCAAAAATAGTTGCCGATAGGCATTTCAGATATAGGTGCCGATAGGCATTTCAGATATAGTTGCCGATTGGCATTTTAAAATAGGTGCCGATAGGCATTTCAGATATAGAAGCCGATAGGCATTTCAAATATAGGTGCCGATAGGCATTCCAGATATGGTTGCCGATAGGCATTTCAAATATAGGTGCTGATAGGCATTTCAGATGTAGTTTCCGATAGGCATTTCAAAAATAGGTGCCGATAGGCATTTCAGATATAGGTGCCGATAGGCATTTCAGATATAGTTGCCAATTGGCATTTTAAAAAAAGGGGCCGATAGGCATTTCAGATATAGAAGCCGATAGGCATTTCAAATATAGGTGCTGATGGCCATTCCAGATATGGTTGCCGATAGGCATTTCAAATATAGGTGCTGATAGGCATTTCAGATGTAGTTTCCGATAGGCATTTCAAAAATAGGTGCCGATAGGCATTTCAAATATAGGTGATGATAGGCATTTCAGATATAGTTGCCGATTGGCATTTTAAAAATAGGTGCCGCCAGGCATTTAAGATATAGAAGCCGATGAGCATTTCAAATATAGGTGCCGATAGGCATTCCAGATATGGTTGCCGATATACATTTCAAATATAGGTGCTGATAAGCATTTCAGATGTAGTTTCCGATAGGCATTTCAAAAATAGGTGCCGATAGGCATTTCAGATATAGGTGCCGATAGGCATTTCAGATATAGTTGCCGATTGGCATTTTAAAAATAGGTGCCGATAGGCATTTCAGATATAGAAGCCGAAAGGCATTTCAAATATAGGTGCTGATAGGCATTCCAGATATGGTTGCCGATAGGCATTTCAAATATATGTGCTGATAGGCATTTCAGATGTAGTTTCCGATAGGCATTTCAAAAATAGGTGCCGATAGGCATTTCAAATATAGGTGCCGATAGGCATTTCAGATATAGTTGCCGATTGGCATTTTAAAAATAGGTGCCGATAGGCATTTCAGATATAGAAGCCGATAGGCATTTCAAATATAGGTGCCGATAAGCATTCCAGATATGGTTGCCGATAGGCATTTCAAATATAGGTGCTGATAGGCATTTCAGATGTAGTTTCCGATAGGCATTTCAAAAATAGGTGCCGATAGGCATTTCAAATATAGGTGCCGATAGGCATTTCAGATATAGTTGCCGATTGGCATTTTAAAAATAGGTGCCGATAGGCATTTCAGATATAGAAGCCGATAGGCATTTCAAATATAGGTGCCGACAAGCATTCCAGATATGGTTGCCGATAGGCATTTCAAATATAGGTGCTGATAGGCATTTCAGATGTAGTTTCCGATAGGCATTTCAAAAATTGGTGCCGATAGGCATTTCAGGTATAGGTGCCGATAGGCATTTCAGATATAGTTGCCGACTGGCATTTTAAAAATAGGTGCCGATACGCATTTCAGATATAGAAGCCGATAGGTATTTCCAATATAGGTGTCGATAGGCATTCCAGATATGCTTGCCGATAGGCATTTCAAATATAGGTGCTGATAGGCATTTTAGATGTAGTTTCCGATAGGCATTTCAAAAATTGATGCCGATAGGCATTTCAGATATAGATGCCGATAGGCATTTCAGATATATTTGCCGATTAGCATTTTAAAAACAGGTGCCGATATGCATTTCAGATATAGAAGCCGATAGGTATTTCAAATATAGGTGTCGATAGGCTTTTCAGATATGGTTGCCGATATGCATTTCAAATATAGGAGCAGATTAGCATTTCAGATGTAGTTTCCGAAAGGCATTTCAAAAATAGGTGCCGATAGGCATTTCAGAAAGAGGTGCCGATAGGCATTTCAGATATAGGTGCCGATAGGCATTTCAGATTTAGTTGCCGATTGGCACTTTAAAAATAAGTGCCGATAGGCATTTTAGATGTAGTTTCCGATAGGCATTTCAAAAATAGGTGCCGATAGGCATTTCAGATATAGGTGCCGATAGGCATATCAGATATAGTTGCCGATAGGCATTTAAAATATAGGTGCCGATAGGCATTTCGTATATAGGTGTCAATAGGCATTTCAGATATAAATGCCGAAAGGCATTTCAGATATAGGTGCCGATAGGCATTTCTGATGTGGTTGCCGATAGGCATTTCAAATATAGGTGCTGATAGGCATTTCAGATGTAGTTTTCGATAGGCATTTCAAAAATAGGTGCCGATAGGCATTTCAGATATAGGTGCCGATAGGTACTTCAGATATAGTTGCCGATTGGCATTTTAAAAATAGGTGCCGATAGGCATTTCAGATATTGAAGCCGATAGGCATTTCAAATATAGTTGCCGATAGGCATACCAGATATGGTGTCCGATAGGCATTTCAAATATAAGTGCTGATAGGCATTTCAGATGTAGTTTCCGATAGGCATTTCAAAAATAGGTGCCGATAGGCATTTCAGATATAGGTGCCGATAGGCATTTCAGATATAGTTGCCGATTGGCATTTTAAAAATAGGTGCCGATAGGCATTTCAGATATAGAAGCCGATAGGCATTTCAAATATAGGTGTCGATAGGCATTTCAGATATGGTTGCCGATAGGCATTTCAAATATTGGTGCTGATAGGCATTTCAGATGTAGTTTCCGATAGGCATTTCAAAAATAGTTGCCGATAGGCATTTCAGATATAGGTGCCGATAGGCATTTCAGATATAGTTGCCGATTGGCATTTTAAAAATAGGTGCCGATAGGCATTTCAGATATAGAAGCCGATAGGCATTTCAAATATAGGTGCCGATAGGCATTCCAGATATGGTTGCCGATAGGCATTTCAAATATAGGTGCTGATAGGCATTTCAGATGTAGTTTCCGATAGGCATTTCAAAAATAGGTGCCGATAGGCATTTCAGATATAGGTGCCGATAGGCATTTCAGATATAGTTGCCAATTGGCATTTTAAAAAAAGGGGCCGATAGGCATTTCAGATATAGAAGCCGATAGGCATTTCAAATATAGGTGTCGATAGGCATTTCAGATATGGTTGCCGATAGGCATTTCAAATATTGGTGCTGATAGGCATTTCAGATGTAGTTTCCGATAGGCATTTCAAAAATAGTTGCCGATAGGCATTTCAGATATAGGTGCCGATAGGCATTTCAGATATAGTTGCCGATTGGCATTTTAAAAATAGGTGCCGATAGGCATTTCAGATATAGAAGCCGATAGGCATTTCAAATATAGGTGCCGATAGGCATTCCAGATATGGTTGCCGATAGGCATTTCAAATATAGGTGCTGATAGGCATTTCAGATGTAGTTTCCGATAGGCATTTGAAAAATAGGTGCCGATAGGCATTTCAGATATAGGTGCCGATAGGCATTTCAGATATAGTTGCCAATTGGCATTTTAAAAAAAGGGGCCGATAGGCATTTCAGATATAGAAGCCGATAGGCATTTCGAATATAGGTGCTGATAGGCATTCCAGATATGGTTGCCGATAGGCATTTCAAATATAGGTGCTGATAGGCATTTCAGATGTAGTTTCCGATAGGCATTTCAAAAATAGGTGCCGATAGGCATTTCAAATATAGGTGCCGATAGGCATTTCAGATGTAGTTGCCGATTGGCATTTTAAAAATAGGTGCCGACAGGCATTTTAGATATAGAAGCCGATAGGCATTTCAAATATAGGTGCCGATAGGCATTCCAGATATGGTTGCCGATATACATTTCAAATATAGGTGCTGATAAGCATTTCAGATGTAGTTTCCGATAGGCATTTCAAAAAAAGGTGCCGAGAGGCATTTCAGATATAGGTGCCGATAGGCATTTCAGATATTGTTGCCGATTGGCATTTTAAAAATAGGTGCCGATAGGCATTTCAGATATAGAAGCCGAAAGGCATTTCAAATATAGGTGCTGATAGGCATTCCAGATATGGTTGCCGATAGGCATTTCAAATATAGGTGCTGATAGGCATTTCAGATGTAGTTTCCGATAGGCATTTCAAAAATAGGTGCCGATAGGCATTTCAAATATAGGTGCCGATAGGCATTTCAGATATAGTTGCCGATTGGCATTTTAAAAATAGGTGCCGATAGGCATTTCAGATATAGAAGCCGATAGGCATTTAAATATAGGTGCCGATAAGCATTCCAGATATGGTTGCCGATAGGCATTTCAAATATAGGTGCTGATAGGCATTTCAGATGTAGTTTCCGATAGGCATTTCAAAAATTGGTGCCGATAGGCATTTCAGATATAGGTGCCGATAGGCATTTCAGATATAGTTGCCAATTGGCATTTTAAAAATAGGTGCCGATACGCATTTCAAATATAGAAGCCGATAGGTATTTCCAATATAGGTGTCGATAGGCATTCCAGATATGGTTGCCGATAGGCATTTCAAATATAGGTGCTGATAGGCATTTTAGATGTAGTTTCCGATAGGCATTTCAAAAATTGATGCCGATAGGCATTTCAGATATAGGTGACGATAGGCATTTCAGATATATTTGCCGATTGGCATTTTAAAAACAGGTGCCGATAGGCATTTCAGATATAGAAGCCGATAGGCATTTCAGATATAGAAGCCGATAGGTATTTCAAATATAGGTGTCGATAGGCATTTCAGATATGGTTGCCGATAGGCATTTCAAATATAAGTGCTGATAGGCATTTCAGATGTAGTTTCCGATAGGCATTTCAAAAATAGTTGCCGATAGGCATTTCAGATATAGTTGCCGATAGGCATTTAAAATATAGGTGCCGATAGGCATTTCGTATATAGGTGTCAATAGGCATTTCAGATATAAATGCCGAAAGGCATTTCAGATATAGGTGCCGATAGGCATTTCTGATGTGGTTGCTGATAGGCATTTCAAATATAGGTGCTGATAGGCATTTCAGATGTAGTTTTCGATAGGCATTTCAAAAATAGGTGCCGATAGGCATTTCAGATATAGGTGCCGATAGGCACTTCAGATATAGTTGCCGATTGGCATTTTAAAAATAGGTGCCGATAGGCATTTCAGATATTGAAGCCGATAGGCATTTCAAATATAGGTGCCGATAGGCATACCAGATATGGTTGCCGATAGGCATTTCAAATATAAGTGCTGATAGGCATTTCAGATGTAGTTTCCGATAGGCATTTCAAAAATAGGTGCCGAAAGGCATTTCAGATATAGGTGCCGATAGGCATTTCAGATATAGTTGCCGATTGGCATTTTAAAAATAGGTGCCGATAGGCATTTCAGATATAGTTGCCGATTGGCATTTTAAAAATAGGTGCCGATAGGCATTTCAGATATAAGTGCCGATAGGCATATCAGATATAGTTGCCGATAGGCGTTTCAAATATAGGTGCTGATAGGCATTTCAGATGTAGTTTTCGATAGGCATTTCAAAAGTAGGTGCCGATAGGCATTTCAGATATAGGTGCCGATAGGCATTTCAGATATAGTTGCCGATTGGCATTTTAAATATAGGTGCCGATAGGCATTTCAGATATAGAAGCCGATAGGCGTTTCAAATATAGGTGCTGATAGGCATTCCAGATATGGTTGCCGATAGGCATTTCAAATATAGGTGCTGATAGGCATTTCAGATGTAGTTTCCGATAGGCATTTCAAAAATTGGTGCCGATAAGCATTTCAGATATAGGTGCCGATAGGCATTTCAGATATAGTTGCCGATTGGCATTTTAAAAATAGGTGCCGATAGGCATTTCAGATATAGAAGCCGATAGGTATTTCAAATATTGGTGTCGATAGGCATTTCAGGTATGGTTGCCGTTAGGCATTTCAAATATTGGTGCTGATAGGCATTTCAGATGTAGTTTCCGATAGGCATTTCAAAAATAGGTGCCGATAGGCATGTCAGATATAGGTGCCGATAGGCATTTCAGATATAGTTGCCGATTAGCATTTTAAAAATAGGTGCCGATAGACATTTCAGATATAGAAGCCGATGCATTTCAAATATAGGTGCCGATAGGCATTTCAGATATAGAAGCCGATAGGTATTTCAAATATTGGTGTCGATAGGCATTTCAGGTATGGTTGCCGATAGGCATTTCAAATATTGGTGCTGATAGGCATTTCAGATGTAGTTTCCGATAGGCATTTCAAAAATAGGTGCCGATAGGCATTTCAGATATAGGTGCCGATAGGCATTTCAGATATAGTTGCCGATTAGCATTTTAAAAATAGGTGCCGATAGGCATTTCAGATATAGTTGCCGATTGGCATTTTAAAAATAGGTGCCGATACGCATTTCAGTTATAGAAGCCGATAGGTATTTCCAATATAGGTGTCGATAGGCATTCCAGATATGGTTGCCGATAGGCATTTCAAATATAGGTGCTGATAGGCATTTTAGATGTAGTTTCCGATAGGCATTTCAAAAATTGATGCCGATAGGTATTTCAGATATAGGTGCCGATAGGCATTTCAGATATATTTCCCGATTGGCATTTTAAAAACAGGTGCCGATAGGCATTTCAGATATAGAAGCCGATAGGTATTTCAAATATAGGTGTCGATAGGCTTTTCAGATATGGTTGCCGATAGGCATTTCAAATATAGGAGCAGATAGGCATTTCAGATGTAGTTTCCGAAAAGCATTTCAAAAATAGGTGCCGATAGGCATTTCAGAAAGTGGTGCCGATAGGCATTTCAGATATAGGTGCCGATAGGCATTTCAGATTTAGTTGCCGATTGGCACTTTAAAAATATGTGCCGATAGGCATTTTAGATGTAGTTTCCGATAGGCATTTCAAAAATAGGTGCCGATAGGCATTTCAGATATAGGTGCCGATAGGCATATCAAATATAGTTGCCGATGGGCATATAAAATATAGGTGCCGATAGGCATTTCGTATATAGGTGTCAATAGGCATTTCAGATATAAATGCCGAAAGGCATTTCAGATATAGGTGCCGATAGGCATTTCTGATGTGGTTGCCGATAGGCATTTCAAATATAGGTGCTGATAGGCATTTCAGATGTAGTTTTCGATAGGCATTTCAAAAATAGGTGCCGATAGGCATTTTAGATATAGGTGCCGATAGGCACTTCAGATATAGTTGCCGATTGGCATTTTAAAAATAGGTGCCGATAGGCATTTCAGATATTGAAGCCGATAGGCATTTCAAATATAGGTGCCGATAGGCATACCAGATATGGTTGCCGATAGGCATTTCAAATATAGGTGCTGATAGGCATTTCAGATGTAGTTTCCGATAGGCATTTCAAAAATAGGTGCCGATAGGCATTTCAGATATAGGTGCCGATAGGCATTTCAGATATAGTTACCGATTGGCATTTTAAAAATAGGTGCCGATAGGCATTTCAGATATAGAAGCGGATAGGTATTTCAAATATAGGTGTCGATAGGCATTTCAGATATGGTTGCCGATAGGCATTTCAAATATAAGTGCTGATAGGCATTTAAGATGTAGTTTCCGATAGGCATTTCAAAAATAGGTGCCAATAGGCATTTCAGATATAGGTGCCGATAGGCATTTCAGATATAGTTGCCGATTGGCATTTTAAAAATAGGTGCCGATAGGCATTTCAGATATAGAAGCCGATAGGCATTTCAAATATAGGTGCCGATAGGCTATCTTGATATGGTTGCCGATAGGCTATTCAAATATAAGTGCTGATAAGCATTTCAGATGTAGTTTCCGATAGGCATTTCAAAAATAGGTACCGATAGGCATTTCAGATATAGGTGCCGATAGGCATTTCAGATATAGTTGCCGATTGGCATTTTAAAAATAGGTGCCGATAGGCATTTCAGATATAGAAGCCGATAGGCATTTCAAATATAGGTGCTGATAGGCATTTCAGATGTAGTTTCCGATAGGCATTTCAAAAATAGGTGCCGATAGGCATTTTAGATATAGGTGCCGATAGGCACTTCAGATATAGTTGCCGATTGGCATTTTAAAAATAGGTGCCGATAGGCATTTCAGATATTTAAGCCGATAGGCATTTCAAATATAGGTGCCGATAGGCATACCAGATATGGTTGCCGATAGGCATTTCAAATATAAGTGCTGATAGGCATTTCAGATGTAGTTTCCGATAGGCACTTCAAAAATAGGTGCCGATAGGCATTTCAGATATAGGTGCCGATAGGCATTTCAGATATAGTTGCCGATTAGCATTTTAAAAATAGGTGCCGATAGGCATTTCAGATATAGAAGCCGATAGGCATTTCAAATATAGGTGTCGATAGGCATTTCAGATATGGTTGCCAATAGGCATTTCAAATATTGGTGCTGATAGGCATTTCAGATGTAGTTTCCGATAGGCATTTCAAAAATAGTTGCCGATAGGCATTTCAGATATAGATGCCGATAGGCATTTCAGATATGGTTGCCGATTGGCATTTTAAAAATAGGTGCCGATACGCATTTCAGATATAGAAGCCGATAGGTATTTCAAATATAGGTGTCGATAGGCATTTCAGATATGGTTGCCGATAGGCATTTCAAATATAGGTGCTGATAGGCATTTCAGATGTAGTTTCCGATAGGCATTTCAAAAATAGGTGCCGATAGGCATTTCAGATATAGGTGCTGATAGGCATTTCAGATATAGTTGGCGATTGGCATTTTAAAAATAGGTGTCGATAGGCATTTCAGATATGGAAGCCGATAGGCATTTCAAATATAGGTGCCGATAGGCATTTCAGATATGGTTGCCGATAGGCATTTCAAATATAGGTGCTGATCGGCATTCCAGATGTAATTTCCGATAGGCAATTTAAAAATTGGTGCCGATAGGCATTTCAGATATAGGTGCCGATAGGCATTTTAGATATAGTGTACCGATTGGCATTTTAAAAATAGGTGCCGATAGGCATTTCAGATATAGAAGCCGATAGGTATTTCAAATATAGGTGTCGATAGGCATTTCAGATATGGTTGCCGATAGGCATTTCAAATATAAGTGCTGATAGGCATTTCAGATGTAGTTTCCTATAGGCATTTCAAAAATAGTTGCCGATAGGCATTTCAGATATAGGTGCCGATAAGCATTTCAGATATAGTTGCCGATTGGCATTTTAAAAATAGGTGCCGATAGGCATTTCAGATATAGAAGCCGATAGGCATTTCAAATATAGGTGCCGATAGGCATTCCAGATATGGTTGCCGATAGGCATTTTAAATATAGGTGCTGATAGGCTTTTCAGATGTAGTTTCCGATAGGCATTTCAAAAATAGGTGCCGATGGGCATTTCAGATATAGGTGCCGATAGGCATTTCAGATATAGTTGCCAATTGGCATTTTAAAAATAAGTGTCGATAGGCATTTCAGATAGAGAAGCCGATAGGCATTTTAAATATAGGTGCCGATAGGCATTCCAGATATGGTTGCCGATAGGCATTTCAAATATAGGAGCAGATAGGCATTTCAGATTTAGTTTCCGAAAGGCATTTCAAAAATAGGTGCCAATAGGCATTTCAGATATAGGTGCCGATAGGCATTTCAGATATAGTTGCCGATTGGCATTTTAAAAATAGGTGCCGATAGGCATTTCAGATATAGAAGCCGATAGGCATTTCAAATATAGGTGCCGATAGGCATTCCCGATATGGTTGCCGATAGGCTATTCAAATATAAGTGCTGAAAAGCATTTCAGATGTAGTTTCCGATAGGCATTTCAAAAATAGGTACCGATAGGCATTTTAGATATAGTTGCCGATTGGCATTTTAAAAATAGGTGCCGATAGGCATTTCAGATATAGTTGCCGATTGGCATTTCAAAAATAGGTGCCGATAGGCATTTCAGATATAGGTGCCGATAGGCATATCAGATATAGTTGCCGATAGGCGTTTCAAATATAGGTGCTGATAGGCATTTCAGATGTAGTTTTCGATAGGCATTTCAAAAATAGGTGCCGATAGGCATTTCATATATAGGTGCCGATAGGCATTTCAGATATAGTTGCCGATTGGCATTTTAAATATAGGTGCCGATAGGCATTTCAGATATAGAAGCCGATAGGCGTTTCAAATATAGGTGCTGATAGGCATTCCAGATATGGTTGCCGATAGGCATTTTAGATATATTTGCCGATTGGCATTTTAAAAACAGGTGCCGATAGACATTTCAGATATAGAAGCCGATAGGTATTTCAAATATAGGTGTCGATAGGCTTTTCAGATATGGTTGCCGATAGGCATTTCAAATATAGGAGCAGATAGGCATTTCAGATGTAGATTCCGAAAGGCATTTCAAAAATAGGTGCCGATAGGCATTTCAGATATAGGTGCCGATAGGCATATCAGATATAGTTGCCGATAGGCATTTAAAATATAGGTGCCGATAGGCATTTCGCATATAGGTGTCAATAGGCATTTCAGATATAAATGCCGAAAGGCATTTCAGATATAGGTGCCGATAGGCATTTCTGATGTGGTTGCCGATAGGCATTTCAAATATAGGTCATGATAGGAATTTCAGATGTAGTTTTCGATAGGCATTTCAAAAATAGGTGCCGATAGGCATTTCAGATATAGGTGCCGATAGGCACTTCAGATATAGTTGCCGATTGGCATTTTAAAAATAGGTGCCGATAGGCATTTCAGATATTGAAGCCGATAGGCATTTCAAATATAGGTGCCGATAGGCATACCAGATATGGTTGCCGATAGGCATTTCAAATATTGTTGCTGATAGGCATTTCAGATGTAGTTTCCGATAGGCATTTCAAAAATAGGTGCCGATAGGCATTTCAGATATAGGTGCCGATCGGCATTTCAGATATAGTTGCCGATTGGCATTTTAAAAATAGGTGCCGATAGGCATTTCAGATATAAAAGCCGATAGGCATTTCAAATATAGGTTCCGATAGGCATTCCAGATATGGTTGCCGATAGGCATTTCAAATATAGGTGCTAATAGGCATTTCAGACGTAGTTTCCGATAGGCATTTCAAAAATAGGTGCCGATAGGCATTTCAGATATAGGTGCCGATAGGCATTTCAGATATAGTTGCCGATTGGCATTTTAAAAATAGGTGCCGATAGGCATTTCAGATATAGAAGCCGATAGGCATTTCAAATATAGGTGCTGATGGGCATTCCAGATATAATTGCCGATACGCATTTTAAATATAGGTGCTGATAGGCATTTCAGATGTAGTTTCCGATAGGCATTTCAAAAATAAGTGCCGATAGGCATTTCAAATATAGGTGCCGATAGGCATTTCAGATATAGTTGCCGATTGGCATTTTAAAAATAGGTGCCGATAGGCATTTCAGATATAGAAGCCGATAGGCATTTCAAATATAGGTGCCGATAAGCATTCCAGATATGGTTGCCGATAGGCATTTCAAATATAGGTGCTGACAGGCATTTCAGATGTAGTTTCCGATAGGAATTTCAAAAATTGGTGCCGATAGGCATTTCAGATATAGGTGCCGATAGGCATTTCAGATATAGTTGCCGATTGGCATTTTAAAAATAGGTGCCGATGGGCATTTTAGATATAGAAGCCGATAGGCATTTCAAATATAGGTGCTGATAGGCATTCCAGATATGGTTGCCGATAGGCATTTCAAATATAGGTGCTGATAGGCATTTCAGATGTAGTTTCCGATAGGCATTTCAAAAATAGGTGCCGATAGGCATTTCAAATATAGCTGCCGATAGGCATTTCAGATATAGTTGCCGATTGGCATTTTAAAAATAGGTGCCGATAGGCATTTCAGATATAGAAGCCGATAGGCATTTCAAATATAGGTGCCGATAAGCTTTCCAGATATGGTTGCCGATAGGCATTTCAAATATAGGTGCTGATAGGCATTTCAGATGTAGTTTCCGATAGGCATTTCAAAAATTGCTGCCGATAGGCATTTCAGATATAGGTGCCGATAGGCATTTCAGATATGGTTGCCGATTGGCATTTTAAAAATAGGTGCCGATACGCATTTCAGATATAGAAGCCGATAGGTATTTCAAATATAGGTGTCGATAGGCATTTCAGATATGGTTGCCGATAGGCATTTCAAATATAGGTGCTGATAGGCATTTCAGATGTAGTTTCCGATAGGCATTTCAAAAATAGGTGCCGATAGGCATTTCAGATATAGGTGCTGATAGGCATTTTAGATATAGTTGGCGATTGGCATTTTAAAAATAGGTGTCGATAGGCATTTCAGATATGGAAGCCGATAGGCATTTCAAATATAGGTGCCGATAGGCATTTCAGATATGGTTGCCGATAGGCATTTCAAATATAGGTGCTGATCGGCATTCCAGATGTAGTTTCCGATAGGCAATTTAAAAATTGGTGCCGATAGGCATTTCAGATATAGGTGCCGATAGGCATTTTAGGTATAGTTACCGATTGGCATTTTAAAAATAGGTGCCGATAGGCATTTCAGATATAGAAGCCGATAGGTATTTCAAATATAGGTGTCGATAGGCATTTCAGATATGGTTGCCGATAGGCATTTCAAATATAAGTGCTGATAGGCATTTCAGATGTAGTTTCCGATAGGCATTTCAAAAATAGTTGCCGATAGGCATTTCAGATATAGGTGCCGATAGGCATTTCAGATATAGTTGCCAATTGGCATTTTAAAAATAAGTGTCGATAGGCATTTCAGATAGAGAAGCCGATAGGCATTTTAAATATAGGTGCCGATAGGCATTCCAGATATGGTTGCCGATAGGCATTTCAAATATAGGAGCAGATAGGCATTTCAGATTTAGTTTCCGAAAGGCATTTCAAAAATAGGTGCCAATAGGCATTTCAGATATAGGTGCCGATAGGCATTTCAGATATAGTTGCCGATTGGCATTTTAAAAATAGGTGCCGATAGGCATTTCAGATATAGAAGCCGATAGGCATTTCAAATATAGGTGCCGATAGGCATTCCCGATATGGTTGCCGATAGGCTATTCAAATATAAGTGCTGATAAGCATTTCAGATGTAGTTTCCGATAGGCATCTCAAAAATAGGTACCGATAGGCATTTCAGATATAGTTGCCGATTGGCATTTTAAAAATAGGTGCCGATAGGCATTTCAGATATAGTTGCCGATTGGCATTTCAAAAATAGGTGCCGATAGGCATTTCAGATATAGGTGCCGATAGGCATATCAGATATAGTTGCCGATAGGCGTTTCAAATATAGGTGCTGATAGGCATTTCAGATGTAGTTTTCGATAGGCATTTCAAAAATAGGTGCCGATAGGCATTTCATATATAGGTGCCGATAGGCATTTCAGATATAGTTGCCGATTGGCATTTTAAATATAGGTGCCGATAGGCATTTCAGATATAGAAGCCGATAGGCGTTTCAAATATAGGTGCTGATAGGCATTCCAGATATGGTTGCCGATAGGCATTTTAGATATATTTGCCGATTGGCATTTTAAAAACAGGTGCCGATAGACATTTCAGATATAGAAGCCGATAGGTATTTCAAATATGGGTGTCGATAGGCTTTTCAGATATGGTTGCCGATAGGCATTTCAAATATAGGAGCAGATAGGCATTTCAGATGTAGATTCCGAAAGGCATTTCAAAAATAGGTGCCGATAGGCATTTCAGATATAGGTGCCGATAGGCATATCAGATATAGTTGCCGATAGGCATTTAAAATATAGGTGCCGATAGGCATTTCGCATATAGGTGTCAATAGGCATTTCAGATATAAATGCCGAAAGGCATTTCAGATATAGGTGCCGATAGGCATTTCTGATGTGGTTGCCGATAGGCATTTCAAATATAGGTGCTGATAGGCATTTCAGATGTAGTTTTCGATAGGCATTTCAAAAATAGGTGCCGATAGGCATTTCAGATATAGGTGCCGATAGGCACTTCAGATATAGTTGCCGATTGGCATTTTAAAAATAGGTGCCGATAGGCATTTCAGATATTGAAGCCGATAGGCATTTCAAATATAGGTGCCGATAGGCATACCAGATATGGTTGCCGATAGGCATTTCAAATATTGTTGCTGATAGGCATTTCAGATGTAGTTTCCGATAGGCATTTCAAAAATAGGTGCCGATAGGCATTTCAGATATAGGTGCCGATAGGCATTTCAGATATAGTTGCCGATTGGCATTTTAAAAATAGGTGCCGATAGGCATTTCAGATATAAAAGCCGATAGGCATTTCAAATATAGGTTCAGATAGGCATTCCAGATATGGTTGCCGATAGGCATTTCAAATATAGGTGCTAATAGGCATTTCAGATGTAGTTTCCGATAGGCATTTCAAAAATAGGTACCGATAGGCATTTCAGATATAGGTGCCGATAGGCATTTCAGATATAGTTGCCGATTGGCATTTTAAAAATAGGTGCCGATAGGCATTTCAGATATAGAAGTCGATAGGCATTTCAAATATAGGTGCTGATAGGCATTCCAGATATAATTGCCGATACGCATTTTAAATATATGTGCTGATAGGCATTACAGATGTAGTTTCCGATAGCCATTTCAAAAATAAGTGCCGATAGGCATTTCAAATATAGGTGCCGATAGGCATTTCAGATATAGTTGCCGATTGGCATTTTAAAAATAGGTGCCGATAGGCATTTCAGATATAGAAGCCGATAGGCATTTCAAATATAGGTGCCGATAAGCATTCCAGATATGGTTGCCGATAGGCATTTCAAATATAGGTGCTGACAGGCATTTCAGATGTAGTTTCCGATAGGAATTTCAAAAATTGGTGCCGATAGGCATTTCAGATATAGGTGCCGATAGGCATTTCAGATATAGTTGCCGATTGGCATTTTAAAAATAGGTGCCGATACGCATTTCAGATATAGAAGCCGATAGGTATTTCAAATATAGGTGTCGATAGGCATTTCAGATATGGTTGCCGATAGGCATTTCAAATATAGGTGCTGATAGGCATTTCAGATGTAGTTTCCGATAGGCATTTCAAAAATAGGTGCCGATAGGCATTTCAAATATAGGTGCCGATAGGCATTTCAGACATAGTTGCCGATTGGCATTTTAAAAATAGGTGCCGATAGGCATTTCAGATATAGAAGCCGATAGGCATTTCAAATATAGGTGCCGATAAGCTCTCCAGATATGGTTGCCGATAGGCATTTCAAATATAGGTGCTGATAGGCATTTCAGATGTAGTTTCCGATAGGCATTTCAAAAATAGGTGCCGATAGGCATTTCAGATATAGGTGCCGATAGGCATTTCAGATATAGTTACCGATTGGCATTTTAAAAATAGGTGCCGATAGGCATTTCAGATATAGAAGCCGATAGGTATTTCAAATATAGGTGTCGATAGGCATTTCAGATATGGTTGCCGATAGGCATTTCAAATATAAGTGCTGATAGGCATTTCAGATGTAGTTTCCGATAGGCATTTCAAAAATAGGTGCCGATAGGCATTTCAGATATAGGTGCCGATAGGCATTTCAGATATAGTTGCCGATTGGCATTTTAAAAATAGGTGCCGATAGGCATTTCAGATATAGAAGCCGATAGGCATTTCAAATATAGGTGCCGATAGGCATTCTTGATATGGTTGCCGATAGGCTATTCAAATATAAGTGCTGATAAGCATTTCAGATGTAGTTTCCGATAGGCATTTCAAAAATAGGTACCGATAGGCATTTCAGATATAGTTGCAGATTGGCATTTTAAAAATAGGTGCCGATAGGCATTTTAGATATAGTTGCCGATTGGCATTTCAAAAATAGGTGCCGATAGGCATTTCAGATATAGGTGCCGATAGGCATATCAGATATAGTTGCCGATAGGCATTTCAAATATAGGTGCCGATAGGCATTTCAGATATAGTTGCCGAATGGCATTTTAAATATAGGTGCCGATAGGCATTTCAGATATAGTTGCCGATTGGCATTTAAAATATAGGTGCCGATAGGCATTTCAGATATAGAAGCCGATAGGCATTTCAAATATAGGTGCTGATAGGCATTCCAGATATGGTTGCCGATAGGCATTTCAAATATAGGTGCTGATAGGCATTTTAGATGTAGTTTCCGATAAGCATTTCAAAAATTGATGTCGATAGGCATTTCAGATATAGGTGCCGATAGGCATTTCAGATATAGTTGCCGATTGGCATTTTAAAAACAGGTGCCGATAGGCATTTCAGATATAGAAGCCGATAGGTATTTCAAATATTGGTGTCGATAGGCATTTCAGGTATGGTTGCCGATAGGCATTTCAAATATTGGTGCTGATAGGCATTTCAGATGTAGTTTCCGATAGGCATTTCAAAAATAGGTGCCGATAGGCATTTCAGATATAGGTACCGATAGGCATTTCAGATATAGTTGCCGATTGGCATTTTAAAAATAGGTGCCGATAGGCATTTCAGATATAGAAGCCGATAGGCATTTCAAATATAGGTGCCGATAGGCATCCCAGATATGGTTGCCGATAGGAATTTCAAATATAGGTGCTGATAGGCATTTCAGATGTAGTTTCCGATAGCCATTTCAAAAATAGGTGCCGATAGGCATTTTAGATATAGGTGCCGATAGGCATTTCAGATATAGTTGCCGATTGGCATTTTAAAAATAGGTGTCGATAGGCATTTCAGATATAGAAGCCGATAGGCATTTCAAATATAGGTGCCGATAGGCATTCCAGATATGGTTGCCGATAGGCATTTCAAATATAGGTGCTGATAGGCATTCCGGATGTAGTTTCCGATAGGCATTTCAAAAATTGGTGTCGATAGGCATTTCAGATATAGGTGCCGATAGGCATTTCAGATATAGTTACCGATTGGCATTTTAAAAATAGGTGCCGATAGGCATTTCAGATATAGAAGCCGATAGGTATTTCAAATATAGGTGTCGATAGGCATTTCAGATATGGTCGCCGATAGGCATTTCAAATATAGGTGCTGATACGCATTTCAGATGTAGTTTCCGATAGGCATTTCAAAAATAGGTGCCGATAGGCATTTCAGATATAGGTGCCGATAGGCATTTCAGATATAGTTGCCGATTGGCAGTTTAAAAATAGGTGCCGATAGGCATTTCAGATATAGAAGCCGATAGGCATTTCAAATGTAGGTGCCGATAGGCATTTCAGATATGGTTGCTGATAGGCATTTCAAATATAGGTGCTGATAGGCATTTCAGATGTAGTTTCCGATAGGCATTTCAAAAATAGGTGCCGATAGGAATTTCAGATATAGGTGCCGATAGGCATTTCAGATATAGTTGCCAATTGGCATTTTAAAAATAGGTGCCGATAGGCATTTCAGATATAGAAGCCGATAGGCATTTCAAATATAGGTGCCGATAGGCATTCCAGATATGGTTGCCGATAGGCATTTCAAATATAGGTGCTGATAGGCATTTTAGATGTAGTTTCCGATAGGCATTTCAAAAATTGATGCCGAAAGGCATTTCAGATATAGGTGCCGATAGGCATTTCAGATATAGTTGCCGATTGGCATTTTAAAAACAGGTGCCGATAGGCATTTCAGATATAGAAGCCGATAGGTATTTCAAATATACGTGTCGATAGGCTTTTCAGATATGGTTGCCGATAGGCATTTCAAATATAGGAGCAGATAGGCATTTCAGATGTAGTTTCCGAAAGGCATTTCAAAAATAGGTGCCGATAGGCATTTCAGAAAGAGGTGCCGATGGGCATTTCAGATATAGGTGCCGATAGGCATTTCAGATTTAGTTGCCGATTAACACTTTAAAAATAGGTGCCGATAGGCATTTTAGATGTAGTTTCCGATAGGCATTTCAAAAATAGGTGCCGATAGGCATTTCAGATATAGGTGCCGATAGGCATATCAGATATAGTTGCCTATAGGCATTTAAAATATAGGTGCCGATAAGCATTTCGTATATAGGTGTCGATAGGCATTTCAGATATAAATGCCGAAAGGCACTTCAGATATAGGTGCCGATAGGCATTTCTGATGTGGTTGCCGATAGGCATTTCAAATATAGGTGCTGATAGGCATTTCAGATGTAGTTTTCGATAGGCATTTCAAAAATAGGTGCCGATAGGCATTTCAGATATAGGTGCCGATAGGCACTTCAGATATAGTTGCCGATTGGCATTTTAAAAATAGGTGCCGATATGCATTTCAGATATTGAAGCCGATAGGCATTTCAAATATAGGTGCCGATAGGCATTCCAGATATGGTTGCCTATAGGCATTTCAAATATAGGTGCTGATAGGCATTTCAGATGTAGTTTCCGATAGGCATTTCAAAAATAGGTGCCGATAGGCATTTCAGACATAGGTGCCGATAGGCATTTCAGATATAGTTGCCGATTGGCATTTTAAAAATAGGTGCCGATAGGCATTTCAGATATAGAAGCCGATAGGCATTTCAAATATAGGTGCCGATAGGCATTCCAGATATGGTTGCCGATAGGTATTTCAAATATAGGTGCTGATAGGCATTTCAGATGTAGTTTCCGATAGGCATTTCTAAAATTGGTGCCGATAGGCATTTCAGATATAGGTGTCGATAGGCATTTCAGATATAGTTGCCGATTGGCATTTTAAAAATAGGTGCCGATAGGCATTTTAGATATAGAAGCCGATAGGTATTTCAAATATAGGTGTCGATAGGCATTTCAGATATGGTTGCCGATAGGCATTTCAAATATTGTTGCTGATAGGCATTTCAGATGTAGTTTCCGATAGGCATTTCAAAAATAGGTGCCGATAGGCATTTCAGATATAGGTGCCGATAGGCATTTCAGATATAGTTGCCGATTGGCATTTTAAAAATAGGTACCGATAGGCATTTCAGATATAAAAGCCGATAGGCATTTCAAATATAGGTTCCAAAAGGCATTCCAGATATGGTTGCCGATAGGCATTTCAAATATAGGTGCTAATAGGCAATTCAGATGTAGTTTCCGATAGGCATTTCAAAAATAGGTGCCGATAGGCATTTCAGATATAGGTGCCGATAGGCATTTCAGATATAGTTGCCGATTGGCATTTTAAAAATAGGTGCCGATAGGCATTTCAGATATAGAAGCCGATAGGCATTTCAAATATAGGTGCTGATAGGCATTCCAGATATAATTGCCGATACGCATTTCAAATATAGGTGCTGATAGGCATTTCAGATGTAGTTTCCGATAGGCATTTCAAAAATAAGTGCCGATAGGCATTTCAAATATAGGTGCCGATAGGCATTTCAGATATAGTTGCCGATTGGCATTTTAAAAATAGGTGCCGATAGGCATTTCAGATATAGAAGCCGATAGGCATTTCAAATATAGGTGCTGATAGGCATTCCAGATATAATTGCCGATACGCATTTCAAATATAGGTGCTGATAGGCATTTCAGATGTAGTTTCCGATAGGCATTTCAAAAATAGGTGCCGATAGGCATTTCAAATATAGGTGCCGATAGGCATTTCAGACATAGTTGCCGATTGGCATTTTAAAAATAGGTGCCGATAGGCATTTCAGATATAGAAGCCGATAGGCATTTCAAATATAGGTGCCGATAAGCACTCCAGATATGGTTGCCGATAGGCATTTCAAATATAGGTGCTGATAGGCATTTCAGATGTAGTTTCCGATAGGCATTTCAAAAATAGGTGCCGATAGGCATTTCAGATATAGGTGTCGATAGGCATTTCAGATATAGTTGCCGAATGGCATTTTAAAAATAGGTGCCGATAGGCATTTCAGATATAGAAGCCGATAGGCATTTCAAATATAGGTGCCGATAGGCATCCCAGATATGGTTGCCGATAGGAATTTCAAATATAGGTGCTGATAGGCATTTCAGATGTAGTTTCCGATAGGCATTTCAAAAATAGGTGCCAATAGGCATTTTAGATATAGGTGCCGATAGGCATTTCAGATATAGTTGCCGGTTGGCATTTTAAAAATAGGTGTCGATAGGCATTTCAGATATAGAAGCCGATAGGCATTTTAAATATAGGTGCCGATAGGCATTCCAGATATGGTTGCCGATAGGCATTTCAAATATAGGTGCTGATAGGCATTCCAGATGAAGTTTCCGATAGGCATTTCAAAAATTGGTGCCGATAGGCATTTCAGATATAGGTGCCGATTGGCATTTTAAAAATAGATGCCGATAGGCATTTCAGATATAGAAGCCGATCGGTATTTCAAATATAGGTGTCGATAGGCATTTCAGATATGGTCGCCGATAGGCATTTCAAATATAGGTGCTGATAGGCATTTCAGATGTATTTTCCGATAGGCATTTCAAAAATAGGTGCCGATAGGCATTTCAGATATAGGTGCCGATAGGCATTTCAGATATAGTTGCCGATTGGCATTTTAAAAATAGGTGCCGATAGGCATTTCAGATATAGAAGCCGATAGGCATTTCAAATGTAGGTGCCGATAGGCATTCCAGATATGGTTGCCGATAGGCATTTCAAATATAGGTGCTGATAGGCATTTCAGATGTAGTTTCCGATAGGCATTTCAAAAATAGGTGCCGATAGGCATTTCAGATATAGGTGCCGATAGGCATTTCAGATATAGTTGCCAATTGGCATTTTAAAAATAGGTGCCGATAGGCATTTCAGATATAGAAGCCGATAGGCATTTCAAATATAGGTGCCGATAGGCATTCCAGATATGGTTGCCGATAGGCATTTCAAATATAGGTGCTGATAGGCATTTTAGATGTAGTTTCCGATAAGCATTTCAAAAATTGATGTCGATAGGCATTTCAGATATAGGTGCCGATAGGCATTTCAGATATAGTTGCCGATTGGCATTTTTAAAACAGGTGCCGATAGGCATTTCAGATATAGAAGCCGATAGGTATTTCAAATATAGGTGTCGATAGGCCATTCAGATATGGTTGCCGATAGGCATTTTAAATATAGGAGCAGATAGGCATTTCAGATGTAGTTTCCGAAAGGCATTTCAAAAATAGGTGCCGATAGGCATTTCAGAAAGAGGTGCCGATAGGCATTTCAGATATAGGTGCCGATAGGCATTTCAGATTTAGTTGCCGATTGGCACTTTAAAAATAGGTGCCGATAGGCATTTTAGATGTAGTTTCCAATAGGCATTTCAAAAATAGGTGCCGATAGGCATTTCAGATATAGGTGCCGATAGGCATATCAGATATAGTTGCCGATAGGCATTTAAAATATAGGTGCCGATAGGCATTTCGTATATAGGTGTCAATAGGCATTTCAGATATAAATGCCGAAAGGCATTTCAGATATAGGTGCCGATAGGCATTTCTGATGTGGTTGCCGATAGGCATTTCAAATATAGGTGCTGATAGGCATTTTAGATGTAGTTTTCGATAGGCATTTCAAAAATAGGTGCCGATAGGCATTTCAGATATAGAAGCCGATAGGCATTTCAAATATAGGTGCCGATAGGCATTCCAGATATGGTTGCCGATAGGCATTTGAAATATAGGTGCTGATAGGCATTTTAGATGCAGTTTCCGATAAGCATTTCAAAAATTGATGTCGATAGGCATTTCAGATATAGGTGCCGATAGGCATTTCAGATATAGTTGCCGATTGGCATTTTAAAAACAGGTGCCGATAGGCATTTCAGATATAAAAGCCGATGGGTATTTCAAATATAAGTGTCGATAGGCCATTCAGATATGGTTGCCGATAGGCATTTTAAATATAGGAGCAGATAGGCATTTCAGATGTAGTTTCCGAAAGGCATTTCAAAAATAGGTGCCGATAAGCATTTCAGAAAGAGGTGCCGATAGGCATTTCAGATATAGGTGCCGATAGGCATTTCAGATTTAGTTGCCGATTGGAACTTTAAAAATAGGTGCCGATAGGCATTTAAGATGTAGTTTCCGATAGGAATTTCAAAAATAGGTGCCGATAGGCACTTCAGATATAGTTGCCGATTGGCATTTTAAAAATAGGTGCCGATAGGCATTTCAGATATTGAAGCCGATAGGCATTTCAAATATTGGTGCCGATAGGCATTCCAGATATGGTTGCCGATAGGCATTTCAAATATAGGTGCTGATAGGCATTTCAGATGTAGTTTCCGATAGGCATTTCAAAAATAGATGCCGATAGGCATTTCAGATATAGGTGCCGATAGGCATTTCAGATATAGTTGCCGATTGGCATTTTGAAAATAGGTGCCGATAGGCATTTCAGATATAGAAGCCGATAGGCATTTCAAATATAGGTGCCGATAGGCATTCCAGATAAGGTTGCCGATAGGTATTTCAAATATAGGTGCTGATAGGCATTTCAGATATAAATACCGAAAGGCAATTTAGATATAGGTGCCGATAGGCACTTCTGATGTGATTGCCGATAGGCATTTCAAATATAAGTGCTGATAGGCATTTCAGATGTAGTTTTCGATAGGCATTTCAAAAATAGGTGCCGATAGGCATTTCAGATATAGGTGCCGATAGGCACTTCAGATATAGTTGCCGATTGGCATTTTAAAAATAGGTGCCGATAGGCATTTCAGATATTAAAGCCGATAGGCATTTCAAATATAGGTGCCGATAGGCATTCCAGATATGGTTGCCGATAGGCAATTCAAATATAGGTGCTGATAGGCATTTCAGATGTAGTTTCCGATAGGCATTTCAAAAATAGGTGCCGATAAGCATTTCAGATATAGGTGCCGATAGGCATTTCAGATATAGTTGCCGATTGGCATTTTAAAAATAGGTGCCGATAGGCATTTCAGATATAGAAGCCGATAGGCATTTCAAATATAGGTGCCGATAGGCATCCCAGATATGGTTGCCGATAGGAATTTCAAATATAGGTGCTGATAGGCATTTCAGATGTAGTTTCCGATAGCCATTTCAAAAATAGGTGCCGATAGGCATTTCAGATATAGAAGCCGATAGGCATTTCAAATATAGGTGCTGACAGGCATTCCAGATATGGTTGCCGATAGGCATTTCAATATAGGTGCTGATAGGCATTTCAGATGTAGTTTCCGATAGGCATTTCAAAAATTGGTGCCGATAAGCATTTCAGATATAGGTGCCGATAGGCATTTCAGATATAGTTGCCGATTGGCATTTTAAAAATAGGTGCCGATAGGCATTTCAGATATAGAAGCCGATAGGTATTTCAAATATTGGTGTCGATAGGCATTTCAGGTATGGTTGCCGATAGGCATTTCAAATATTGGTGCTGATAGGCATTTCAGATGTAGTTTCCGATAGGCATTTCAAAAATAGGTGCCGATAGGCATTTCAGATATAGGTACCGATAGGCATTTCAGATATAGTTGCCGATTGGCATTTTAAAAATAGGTGCCGATAGGCATTTCAGATATAGAAGCCGATAGGCATTTCAAATATAGGTGCCGATAGGCATCCCAGATATGGTTGCCGATAGGAATTTCAAATATAGGTGCTGATAGGCATTTCAGATGTAGTTTCCGATAGCCAATTCAAAAATAGGTGCCGATAGGCATTTTAGATATAGGTGCCGATAGGCATTTCAGATATAGTTGCCGATTGGCATTTTAAAAATAGGTGCCGATAAGCATTTCAGATATAGAAGCCGATAGGCATTTCAAATATAGGTGCCGATAAGCACTCCAGATATGGTTGCCGATAGGCATTTCAAATATAGGTGCTGATAGGCATTTCAGATGTAGTTTCCGATAGGCATTTCAAAAATAGGTGCCGATAGGCATTTCAGATATAGGTGCCGATAGGCATTTCAGATATAGTTGCCGATTGGCAGTTTAAAAATAGGTGCCGATAGACATTTCAGATATAGAAGCCGATAGGCATTTCAAATGTAGGTGCCGATAGGCATTTCAGATATGGTTGCTGATAGGCATTTCAAATATAGGTGCTGATAGGCATTTCAGATGTAGTTTCCGATAGGCATTTCAAAAATAGGTGCCGATAGGAATTTCAGATATAGGTGCCGATAGGCATTTCAGATATAGTTGCCAATTGGCATTTTAAAAATAGGTGCCGATAGGCATTTCAGATATAGAAGCCGATAGGCATTTCAAATATAGGTGCCGATAGGCATTCCAGATATGGTTGCCGATAGGCATTTCAAATATAGGTGCTGATAGGCATTTTAGATGTAGTTTCCGATAGGCATTTCAAAAATTGATGCCGAAAGGCATTTCAGATATAGGTGCCGATAGGCATTTCAGATATAGTTGCCGATTGGCATTTTAAAAACAGGTGCCGATAGGCATTTCAGATATAGAAGCCGATAGGTATTTCAAATATACGTGTCGATAGGCTTTTCAGATATGGTTGCCGATAGGCATTTCAAATATAGGAGCAGATAGGCATTTCAGATGTAGTTTCCGAAAGGCATTTCAAAAATAGGTGCCGATAGGCATTTCAGAAAGAGGTGCCGATGGGCATTTCAGATATAGGTGCCGATAGGCATTTTAGATTTAGTTGCCGATTAACACTTTAAAAATAGGTGCCGATAGGCATTTTAGATGTAGTTTCCGATAGGCATTTCAAAAATAGGTGCCGATAGGCATTTCAGATATAGGTGCCGATAGGCATATCAGATATAGTTGCCGATAGGCATTTAAAATATAGGTGCCGATAAGCATTTCGTATATAGGTGTCGATAGGCATTTCAGATATAAATGCCGAAAGGCACTTCAGATATAGGTGCCGATAGGCATTTCTGATGTGGTTGCCGATAGGCATTTCAAATATAGGTGCTGATAGGCATTTCAGAATGTAGTTTTCGATAGGCATTTCAAAAATAGGTGCCGATAGGCATTTCAGATATAGGTGCCGATAGGCACTTCAGATATAGTTGCCGATTGGCATTTTAAAAATAGGTGCCGATATGCATTTCAGATATTGAAGCCGATAGGCATTTCAAATATAGGTGCCGATAGGCATTCCAGATATGGTTGCCTATAGGCATTTCAAATATAGGTGCTGATAGGCATTTCAGATGTAGTTTCCGATAGGCATTTCAAAAATAGGTGCCGATAGGCATTTCAGATATAGGTGCCGATAGGCATTTCAGATATAGTTGCCGATTGGCATTTTAAAAATAGGTGCCGATAGGCATTTCAGATATAGAAGCCGATAGGCATTTCAAATATAGGTGCCGATAGGCATTCCAGATATGGTTGCCGATAGGTATTTCAAATATAGGTGCTGACAGGCATTTCAGATGTAGTTTCCGATAGGCATTTCAAAAATTGGTGCCGATAGGCATTTCAGATATAGGTGCCGATAGGCATTTCAGATATAGTTGCCGATTGGCATTTTAAAAATAGGTGCCGATAGGCATTTCAGATATAAAAGCCGATAGGCATTTCAAATATAGGTTCCGATAGGCATTCCAGATATGGTTGCCGATAGGCATTTCAAATATAGGTGCTAATAGGCAATTCAGATGTAGTTTCCGATAGGCATTTCAAAAATAAGTGCCGATAGGCATTTCAAATATAGGTGCCGATAGGCATTTCAGATATAGTTGCCGATTGGCATTTTAAAAATAGGTGCCGATAGGCATTTTAGATATAGAAGCCGATAGGTATTTCAAATATAGGTGTCGATAGTCATTTCAGATATGGTTGCCGATAGGCATTTCAAATATTGTTGCTGATAGGCATTTCAGATGTAGTTTCCGATAGGCATTTCAAAAATAGGTGCCGATAGGCATTTCAGATATAGGTGCCGATAGGCATTTCAGATATAGTTGCCGATTGGCATTTTAAAAATAGGTGCCGATAGGCATTTCAGATATAAAAGCCGATAGGCATTTCAAATATAGGTTCCGATAGGCATTCCAGATATGGTTGCCGATAGGCATTTCAAATATAGGTGCTAATAGGCAATTCAGATGTAGTTTCCGATAGGCATTTCAAAAATAGGTGCCGATAGGCATTTCAGATATAGGTGCCGATAGGCATTTCAGATATAGTTGCCGATTGGCATTTTAGAAACAGGTGGCGATAGGCATTTCAGATATAGAAGCAGATAGGTATTTCAAATATAAGTGTCGATAGGCCATTCAGATATGGTTGCCGATAGGCATTTTAAATATAGGAGCAGATAGGCATTTCAGATGTAGTTTCCGAAAGGCATTTCAAAAATAGGTGCCGATAGGCATTTCAGAAAGAGGTGCCGATAGGCATTTCAGATATAGGTGCCGATAGGCATTTCAGATTTAGTTGCCGATTGGAACTTTAAAAATAGGTGCCGATAGGCATTTTAGATGTAGTTTCCGATAGGCATTTCAAAAATAGGTGCCGATAGGCACTTCAGATATAGTTGCCGATTGGCATTTTAAAAATAGGTGCCGATAGGCATTTCAGATATTGAAGCCGATAGGCATTTCAAATATAGGTGCCGATAGGCATTCCAGATATGGTTGCCGATAGGTATTTCAAATATAGGTGCTGATAGGCATTTCAGATGTAGTTTCCGATAGGCATTTCTAAAATTGGTGCCGATAGGCATTTCAGATATAGGTGTCGATAGGCATTTCAGATATAGTTGCCGATTGGCATTTTAAAAATAGGTGCCGATAGGCATTTTAGATATAGAAGCCGATAGGTATTTCAAATATAGGTGTCGATAGTCATTTCAGATATGGTTGCCGATAGGCATTTCAAATATTGTTGCTGATAGGCATTTCAGATGTAGTTTCCGATAGGCATTTCAAAAATAGGTGCCGATAGGCATTTCAGATATAGGTGCCGATAGGCATTTCAGATATAGTTGCCGATTGGCATTTTAAAAATAGGTGCCGATAGGCATTTCAGATATAAAAGCCGATAGGCATTTCAAATATAGGTTCCGATAGGCATTCCAGATATGGTTGCCGATAGGCATTTCAAATATAGGTGCTAATAGGCAATTCAGATGTAGTTTCCGATAGGCATTTCAAAAATAGGTGCCGATAGGCATTTCAGATATAGGTGCCGATAGGCATTTCAGATATAGTTGCCGATTGGCATTTTAAAAATAGGTGCCGATAGGCATTTCAGATATAGAAGCCGATAGGCATTTCAAATATAGGTGCTGATAGGCATTCCAGATATAATTGCCGATACGCATATCAAATATAGGTGCTGATAGGCATTTCAGATGTAGTTTCCGATAGGCATTTCAAAAATAAGTGCCGATAGGCATTTCAAATATAGGTGCCGATAGGCATTTCAGATATAGTTGCCGATTGGCATTTTAAAAATAGGTGCCGATAGGCATTTCAGATATAGAAGCCGATAGGCATTTCAAATATAGGTGCCGATAAGCATTCCAGATATGGTTGCCGATAGGTATTTCAAATATAGGTGCTGACAGGCATTTCAGATGTAGTTTCCGATAGGCATTTCAAAAATTGGTGCCGATAGGCATTTCAGATATAGGTGCCGATAGGCATTTCAGATATAGTTGCCGATTGGCATTTTAAAAATAGGTGCCGATACGCATTTCAGATATAGAAGCCGATAGGTATTTCAAATATAGGTGTCGATAGGCATTTCAGATATGGTTGCCGATAGGCATTTCAAATATAGGTGCTGATAGGCATTTCAGATGTAGTTTCCGATAGGCATTTCAAAAATAGGTGCCGATAGGCATTTCAAATATAGTTGCCGATAGGCATTTCAGACATAGTTGCCGATTGGCATTTTAAAAATAGGTGCCGATAGGCATTTCAGATATAGAAGCCGATAGGCATTTCAAATATAGGTGCCGATAAGCACTCCAGATATGGTTGCCGATAGGCATTTCAAATATAGGTGCTGATAGGCATTTCAGATGTAGTTTCCGATAGGCATTTCAAAAATAGGTGCCGATAGGCATTTCAGATATAGGTGCCGATAGGCATTTCAGATATAGTTGCCGATTGGCATTTTAAAAATAGGTGTCGATAGGCTTTTCAGATATAGAAGCCGATAGGCATTTTAAATATAGGTGCCGATAGGCATTCCAGATATGGTTGCCGATAGGCATTTCAAATATAGGTGCTGATAGGCATTCCAGATGTAGTTTCCGATAGGCATTTCAAAAATTGGTGCCGATAGGCATTTCAGATATAGGTGCCGATAGGCATTTCAGATATAGTTACCAATTGGCATTTTAAAAATAGGTGCCGATAGGCATTTCAGATATAGAAGCCGATCGGTATTTCAAATATAGGTGTCGATAGGCATTTCAGATATGGTCGCCGATAGGCATTTCAAATATAGGTGCTGATAGGCATTTCAGATGTAGTTTCCGATAGGCATTTCAAAAATAGGTGCCGATAGGCATTTCAGATATAGGTGCCGATAGGCATTTCAGATATAGCTGCCGATTGGCATTTTAAAAATAGGTGCCGATAGGCATTTCAGATATAGAAGCCGATAGGCATTTCAAATATAGGTGCCGATAAGCACTCCAGATATGGTTGCCGATAGGCATTTCAAATATAGGTGCTGATAGGCATTTCAGATGTAGTTTCCGATAGGCATTTCAAAAATAGGTGCCGATAGGCATTTCAGATATAGGTGCCGATAGGCATTTCAGATATAGTTGCCAAATGGCATTTTAAAAATAGGTGTCGATAGGCATTTCAGATATAGAAGCCGATAGGCATTTTAAATATAGGTGCCGATAGGCATTCCAGATATGGTTGCCGATAGGCATTTCAAATATAGGTGCTGATAGGCATTCCAGATGTAGTTTCCGATAGGCATTTCAAAAATTGGTGCCGATAGGCATTTCAGATATAGGTGCCGATAGGCATTTCAGATATAGTTACCAATTGGCATTTTAAAAATAGGTGCCGATAGGCATTTCAGATATAGAAGCCGATCGGTATTTCAAATATAGGTGTCGATAGGCATTTCAGATATGGTCGCCGATAGGCATTTCAAATATAGGTGCTGATAGGCATTTCAGATGTAGTTTCCGATAGGCATTTCAAAAATAGGTGCCGATAGGCATTTCAGATATAGGTGCCGATAGGCATTTCAGATATAATTGCCGATTGGCATTTTAAAAATAGGTGCCGATAGGCATTTCAGATATAGAAGCCGATAGGCATTTCAAATGTAGGTGCCGATAGGCATTCCAGATATGGTTGCCGATAGGCATTTCAAATATAGGTGCTGATAGGCATTTCAGTTGTAGTTTCCGATAGGCATTTCAAAAATAGGTGCCGATAGGCATTTCAGATATAGGTGCCAATAGGCATTTCAGATGTAGTTTTCGATAGGCATTTCAAAAATAGGTGCCGATAGGCATTTCAGATATAGAAGCCGATAGGCATTTTAAATATAGGTGCCGATAGGCATTCCAGATATGGTTGCCGATAGGCATTTCAAATATAGGTGCTGATAGGCATTTTAGATGTAGTTTCCGATAAGCATTTCAAAAATTGATGTCGATAGGCATTTCAGATATAGGTGCCGATAGGCATTTCAGACATAGTTGCCGATTGGCATTTTAAAAGCAGGTGCCGATAGGCATTTCAGATATAGAAGCCGATAGGTATTTCAAATATAGGTGTCGATAGGCCATTCAGATATGGTTGCCGATAGGCATTTTAAATATAGGAGCAGATAGGCATTTCAGATGTAGTTTCCGAAAGGCATTTCAAAAATAGGTGCCCATAGGCATTTCAGAAAGAGGTGCCGATAGGCATTTCAGATATAGGTGCCGATAGGCATTTCAGATTTTGTTGCCGATTGGCACTTTAAAAATAGGTGCCGATAGGCATTTTAGATGTAGTTTCCGATAGGCATTTCAAAAATAGGTGCCGATAGGCATTTCAGATATAGGTGCCGATAGGCATATCAGATATAGTTGCCGATAGGCATTTGAAATATAGGTGCCGGTAGGCATTTCGTATATAGGTGTCAATAGGCATTTCAGATATAAATGCCGAAAGGCATTTCAGATATAGGTGCCGATAGGCATTTCTGATGTGGTTGCCGATAGGCATTTCAAATATAGGTGCTGATAGGCATTTCAGATGTAGTTTTCGATAGGCATTTCAAAAATAGGTGCCGATAGGCATTTCAGATATAGAAGCCGATAGGCATTTCAAATATAGGTGCCGATAGGCATTTCAGATATGGTTGCCGATAGGCATTTCAAATATAGGTGCTGATAGGCATTTTAGATGTAGTTTCCGATAAGCATTTCAAAAATTGATGTCGATAGGCATTTCAGATATAGGTGCCGATAGGCATTTCAGATATAGTTGCCGATTGGCATTTTAGAAACAGGTGGCGATAGGCATTTCAGATATAGAAGCCGATAGGTATTTCAAATATAAGTGTCGATAGGCCATTCAGATATGGTTGCCGATAGGCATTTTAAATATAGGAGCAGATAGGCATTTCAGATGTAGTTTCCGAAAGGCATTTCAAAAATAGGTGCCGATAGGCATTTCAGAAAGAGGTGCCGATAGGCATTTCAGATACAGGTGCCGATAGGCATTTCAGATTTAGTTGCCGATTGGAACTTTAAAAATAGGTGCCGATAGGCATTTTAGATGTAGTTTCCGATAGGCATTTCAAAAATAGGTGCCGATAGGCACTTCAGATATAGTTGCCGATTGGCATTTTAAAAATAGGCGCCGATAGGCATTTCAGATATTGAAGCCGATAGGCATTTCAAATATAGGTGCCGATAAGCACTCCAGATATGGTTGCCGATAGGCATTTCAAATATAGGTGCTGATAGGCATTTCAGATGTAGTTTCCGATAGGCATTTCAAAAATAGGTGCCGATAGGCATTTCAGATATAGGTGCCGATAGGCATTTCAGATATAGTTGCCGAATGGCATTTTAAAAATAGGTGCCGATAGGCATTTCAGATATAGAAGCCGATAGGCATTTCAAATATAGGTGCCGATAGGCATCCCAGATATGGTTGCCGATAGGAATTTCAAATATAGGTGCTGATAGGCATTTCAGATGTAGTTTCCGATAGGCATTTCAAAAATAGGTGCCAATAGGCATTTTAGATATAGGTGCCGATAGGCATTTCAGATATAGTTGCCGATTGGCATTTTAAAAATAGGTGTCGATAGGCTTTTCAGATATAGAAGCCGATAGGCATTTTAAATATAGGTGCCGATAGGCATTCCAGATATGGTTGCCGATAGGCATTTCAAATATAGGTGCTGATAGGCATTCCAGATGTAGTTTCCGATAGGCATTTCAAAAATTGGTGCCGATAGGCATTTCAGATATAGGTGCCGATAGGCATTTCAGATATAGTTACCAATTGGCATTTTAAAAATAGGTGCCGATAGGCATTTCAGATATAGAAGCCGATCGGTATTTCAAATATAGGTGTCGATAGGCATTTCAGATATGGTCGCCGATAGGCATTTCAAATATAGGTGCTGATAGGCATTTCAGATGTAGTTTCCGATAGGCATTTCAAAAATAGGTGCCGATAGGCATTTCAGATATAGGTGCCGATAGGCATTTCAGATATAGTTGCCGATTGGCATTTTAAAAATAGGTGCCGATAGGCATTTCAGATATAGAAGCCGATAGGCATTTCAAATATAGGTGCCGATAAGCACTCCAGATATGGTTGCCGATAGGCATTTCAAATATATGTGCTGATAGGCATTTCAGATGTAGTTTCCGATAGGCATTTCAAAAATAGGTGCCGATAGGCATTTCAGATATAGGTGCCGATAGGCATTTCAGATATAGTTGCCGAATGGCATTTTAAAAATAGGTGTCGATAGGCATTTCAGATATAGAAGCCGATAGGCATTTTAAATATAGGTCTCGATAGGCATTCCAGATATGGTTGCCGATAGGCATTTCAAATATAGGTGCTGATAGGCATTCCAGATGTAGTTTCCGATAGGCATTTCAAAAATTGGTGCCGATAGGCATTTCAGATATAGGTGCCGATAGGCATTTCAGATATAGTTACCAATTGGCATTTTAAAAATAGGTGCCGATAGGCATTTCAGATATAGAAGCCGATCGGTATTTCAAATATAGGTGTCGATAGGCATTTCAGATATGGTCGCCGATAGGCATTTCAAATATAGGTGCTGATAGGCATTTCAGATGTAGTTTCCGATAGGCATTTCAAAAATAGGTGCCGATAGGCATTTCAGATATAGGTGCCGATAGGCATTTCAGATATAGTTGCCGATTGGCATTTTAAAAATAGGTGCCGATAGGCATTTCAGATATAGAAGCCGATAAGCATTTCAAATGTAGGTGCCGATAGGCATTCCAGATATGGTTGCCGATAGGCATTTCAAATATAGGTGCTGATAGGCATTTCAGTTGTAGTTTCCGATAGGCATTTCAAAAATAGGTGCCGATAGGCATTTCAGATATAGGTGCCGATAGGCATTTCAGATGTAGTTTTCGATAGGCATTTCAAAAATAGGTGCCGATAGGCATTTCAGATATAGAAGCCGATAGGCATTTCAAATATAGGTGCCGATAGGCATTCCAGATATGGTTGCCGATAGGCATTTCAAATATAGGTGCTGATAGGCATTTTAGATGTAGTTTCCGATAAGCATTTCAAAAATTGATGTCGATAGGCATTTCAGATATAGGTGCCGATAGGCATTTCAGACATAGTTGCCGATTGGCATTTTAAAAGCAGGTGCCGATAGGCATTTCAGATATAGAAGCCGATAGGTATTTCAAATATAGGTGTCGATAGGCCATTCAGATATGGTTGCCGATAGGCATTTTAAATATAGGAGCAGATAGGCATTTCAGATGTAGTTTCCGAAAGGCATTTCAAAAATAGGTGCCGATAGGCATTTCAGAAAGAGGTGCCGATAGGCATTTCAGATATAGGTGCCGATAGGCATTTCAGATTTTGTTGCCGATTGGCACTTTAAAAATAGGTGCCGATAGGCATTTTAGATGTAGTTTCCGATAGGCATTTCAAAAATAGGTGCCGATAGGCATTTCAGATATAGGTGCCGATAGGCATATCAGATATAGTTGCCGATAGGCATTTGAAATATAGGTGCCGGTAGGCATTTCGTATATAGGTGTCAATAGGCATTTCAGATATAAATGCCGAAAGGCATTTCAGATATAGGTGCCGATAGGCATTTCTGATGTGGTTGCCGATAGGCATTTCAAATATAGGTGCTGATAGGCATTTCAGATGTAGTTTTCGATAGGCATTTCAAAAATAGGTGCCGATAGGCATTTCAGATATAGAAGCCGATAGGCATTTCAAATATAGGTGCCGATAGGCATTCCAGATATGGTTGCCGATAGGCATTTCAAATATAGGTGCTGATAGGCATTTTAGATGTAGTTTCCGATAAGCATTTCAAAAATTGATGTCGATAGGCATTTCAGATATAGGTGCCGATAGGCATTTCAGATATAGTTGCCGATTGGCATTTTAGAAACAGGTGGCGATAGGCATTTCAGATATAGAAGCCGATAGGTATTTCAAATATAAGTGTCGATAGGCCATTCAGATATGGTTGCCGATAGGCATTTTAAATATAGGAGCAGATAGGCATTTCAGATGTAGTTTCCGAAAGGCATTTCAAAAATAGGTGCCGATAGGCATTTCAGAAAGAGGTGCCGATAGGCATTTCAGATATAGGTGCCGATAGGCATTTCAGATTTAGTTGCCGATTGGAACTTTAAAAATAGGTGCCGATAGGCATTTTAGATGTAGTTTCCGATAGGCATTTCAAAAATAGGTGCCGATAGGCACTTCAGATATAGTTGCCGATTGGCATTTTAAAAATAGATGCCGATAGGCATTTCAGATATTGAAGCCGATAGGCATTTCAAATATAGGTGCCGATAGGCATTTCAAATATAGGTGCTGATAGGCATTCCAGATGTAGTTTCCGATAGGCATTTCAAAAATTGGTGCCGATAGGCATTTCAGATATAGGTGCCGATAGGCATTTCAGATATAGTTACCGATTGGCATTTTAAAAATAGGTGCCGATAGGCATTTCAGATATAGAAGCCGATAGGTATTTCAAATATAGGTGTCGATAGGCATTTCAGATATGGTCGCCGATAGGCATTTCAAATATAGGTGCTGATAGGCATTTCAGATGTAGTTTCCGATTTGCATTTCAAAAATAGGTGCCGATAGGCATTTCAGATATAGGTGCCTATAGGCATTTCAGATATAGTTGCCGATTGGCAGTTTAAAAATAGGTGCCGATAGGCATTTCAGATATAGAAGCCGATAGGCATTTCAAATGTAGGTGCCGATAGGCATTTCAGATATGGTTGCCGATAGGCATTTCAAATATAGGTGCTGATAGGCATTTCATATGTAGTTTCCGATTGGCATTTCAAAAATAGGTGCCGATAGGAATTTCAGATATAGGTGCCGATAGGCATTTCAGATATAGTTGCCAATTGGCATTTTAAAAATAGGTGCCGATAGGCATTTCAGATATAGAAGCCGATAGGCATTTCAAATATAGGTGCCGATAGGCATTCCAGATATGGTTGCCGATAGGCATTTCAAATATAGGTGCTGATAGGCATTTTAGATGTAGTTTCCGATAGGCATTTCAAAAATAGGTGCCGATAGGCATTTCAGATATAGGTGCCGATAGGCATTTCAGATATAGTTGCCGATTGGCATTTTAAAAATAGGTGCCGATAGGCATTTCAGATATAGAAGCCGATAGGCATTTCAAATATAGGTGCCGATAGGCATTCCAGATATGGTTGCCGATAGGTATTTCAAATATAGGTGCTGATAGGCATTTCAGATGTAGTTTCCGATAGGCATTTCAAAAATAGGTGCCGATAGGCACTTCAGATATAGGTGCCGATAGGCATTTCAGATTTTGTTGCCGATTAGCACTTTAAAAATAGGTGCCGATAGGCATTTTAGATGTAGTTTCCGATAGGCATTTCAAAAATAGGTGCCGATAGGCATTTCAGATATAGGTGCCGATAGGCATATCAGATATAGTTGCCGATAGGCATTTAAAATATAGGTGCCGATAGGCATTTCGTATATAGGTGTCAATAGGCATTTCAGATATAAATGCCGAAAGGCATTTCAGATATAGGTGCCGATAGGCATTTCTGATGTGGTTGCCGATAGGCATTTCAAATATAGGTGCTGATAGGCATTTCAGATGTAGTTTTCGATAGGCATTTCAAAAATAGGTGCCGATAGGCATTTCAGATATAGAAGCCGATAGGCATTTCAAATATAGGTGCCGATAGGCATTCCAGATATGGTTGCCGATAGGCATTTCAAATATAGGTGCTGATAGGCATTTTAGATGTAGTTTCCGATAAGCATTTCAAAAATTGATGTCGATAGGCATTTCAGATATAGGTGCCGATAGGCATTTCAGATATAGTTGCCGATTGGCATTTTAAAAACAGGTGCCGATAGGCATTTCAGATATAGAAGCCGATAGGTATTTCAAATATAAGTGTCGATAGGCCATTCAGATATGGTTGCCGATAGGCATTTTAAATATAGGAGCAGATAGGCATTTCAGATGTAATTTCCGAAAGGCATTTCAAAAATAGGTGCCGATAGGCATTTCAGAAAGAGGTGCCGATAAGCATTTCAGATATAGGTGCCGATAGGCATTTCAGATTTAGTTGCCGATTGGAACTTTAAAAATAGGTGCCGATAGGCATTTTAGATGTAGTTTCCGATAGGCATTTCAAAAATAGGTGCCGATAGGCACTTCAGATATAGTTGCCGATTGGCATTTTAAAAATAGGTGCCGATAGGCATTTCAGATATTGAAGCCGATAGGCAATTCAAATATAGGTGCCGATAGGCATTCCAGATATGGTTGCCGATAGGCATTTCAAATATAGGTGCTGATAGGCATTTCAGATGTAGTTTCCGATAGGCATTTCAAAAATAGGTGCCGATAGGCATTTCAGATATAGGTGCCGATAGGCATTTCAGATATAGTTGCCGATTGGCATTTTGAAAATAGGTGCCGATAGGCATTTCAGATATAGAAGCCGATAGGCATTTCAAATATAGGTGCCGATAGGCATTCCAGATAAGGTTGCCGATAGGTATTTCAAATATAGGTGCTGATAGGCATTTCAGATATAAATACCGAAAGGCAATTTAGATATAGGTGCCGATAGGCATTTCTGATGTGATTGCCGATAGGCATTTTAAATATAAGTGCTGATAGGCATTTCAGATGTAGTTTTCGATAGGCATTTCAAAAATAGGTGCCGATAGGCATTTAAGATATAGGTGCCGATAGGCACTTCAGATATAGTTGCCGATTGGCATTTTAAAAATAGGTGCCGATAGGCATTTCAGATATTAAAGCCGATAGGCATTTCAAATATAGGTGCCGATAGGCATTCCAGATATGGTTGCCGATAGGCATTTCAAATGTAGGTGCTGATAGGCATTTCAGATGTAGTTTCCGATAGGCATTTCAAAAATAGGTGCCGATAAGCATTTCAGTTATAGGTGCCGATAGGCATTTCAGATATAGTTGCCGATTGGCATTTTAAAAATAGGTGCCGATAGGCATTTCAGATATAGAAGCCGATAGGTATTTCAAATATTGGTGTCGATAGGCATTTCAGGTATGGTTGCCGATAGGCATTTCAAATATTGGTGCTGATAGGCATTTCAGATGTAGTTTCCGATAGGCATTTCAAAAATAGGTGCCGATAGGCATTTCAGAAATAGGTGCCGATAGGCATTTCAGATATAGTTGCCGATTGGCATTTTAAAAATAGGTGCCGATAGGCATTTCAGATATAGAAGCCGATAGGCATTTCAAATGTAGGTGCCGATAGGCATTCCAGATATGGTTGCCGATAGGCATTTCAAATATAGGTGCTGATAGGCATTTCAGATGTAGTTTCCGATAGGCATTTAAAAAATAGGTGCCGATAGGCATTTCAGATATAGGTGCCGATAGGCATTTCAGATATAGTTGCCAATTGGCATTTTAAAAATAGGTGCCGATAGGCATTTCAGATATAGAAGCCGATAGGCATTTCAAATATAGGTGCCGATAGGCATTCCAGATATGGTTGCCGATAGGCATTTCAAATATAGGTGCTGATAGGCATTTTAGATGTAGTTTTCGATAAGCATTTCAAAAATTGATGTCGATAGGCATTTCAGATATAGGTGCCGATAGGCATTTCAGATATAGTTGCCGATCGGCATTTTAAAAACAGGTGCCGATAGGCATTTCAGATATAGAAGCCGATAGGTATTTCAAATATAGGTGTCGATAGGCCATTCAGATATGGTTGCCGATAGGCATTTTATATATAGGAGCAGATAGGCATTTCAGATGTAGTTTCCAAAAGGCATTTCAAAAATAGGTGCCGATAGGCATTTCAGAAAGAGGTGCCGATAGGCATTTCAGATAGAGGTGCCGATAGGCATTTCAGATTTAGTTGCCGATTGGCACTTTAAAATAGAAGCCGATAGGCATTTTAGATGTAGTTTCCGATAGGCATTTCAAAAATAGGTGCCGATCGGCATTTCAGATATAAGTGCCGATAGGCATATTAGATATAGTTGCCGATAGGCATTTAAAATATAGGTGCCGATAGGCATTTCGTATATAGGTGTCAATAGGCATTTCAGATATAAATGCCGAAAGGCATTTCAGATATAGGTGCCGATAGGCATTTCTGATGTGGTTGCCGATAGGCATTTCAAATATAGGTGCTGATAGGCATTTCAGATGTAGTTTTCGATAGGCATTTCAAAAATAGGTGCCGATAGGCATTTCAGATATAGAAGCCGATAGGCATTTCAAATATAGGTGCCAATAGGCATTCCAGATATGGTTGCCGATAGGCATTTCAAATATAGGTGCTGATAGGCATTTTAGATGTAGTTTCCGATAAGCATTTCAACAATTGATGTCGATAGGCATTTCAGATATAGGTGCCGATAGGCATTTCAGATATAGTTGCCGATTGGCATTTTAAAAACAGGTGCCGATAGGCATTTCAGATATAGAAGCCGATAGGTATTTCAAATATAAGTGTCGATAGGCCATTCAGATATGGTAGCCGATAGGCATTTTAAATATAGGAGCAGATAGGCATTTCAGATGTAGTTTCCGAAAGGCATTTCAAAAATAGGTGCCGATAGGCATTTCAGAAAGAGGTGCCGATAGGCATTTCAGATATAGGTGCCGATAGGCATTTCAGATTTAGTTGCCGATTGGAACTTTAAAAATAGGTGCCGATAGGCATTTTAGATGTAGTTTCCGATAGGCATTTCAAAAATAGGTGCCGATAGGCACTTCAGATATAGTTGCCGATTGGCATTTTAAAAATAGGTGCCGATAGGCATTTCAGATATTGAAGCCGATAGGCATTTCAAATATAGTTGCCGATAGGCATTCCAGATATGGTTGCCGATAGGCATTTCAAATATAGGTGCTGATAGGCATTTTAGATGTAGTTTCCGATAGGCATTTCAAAAATAGGTGCCGATATTCATTTCAGATATAGGTGCCGATAGGCATTTCAGATATAGTTGCCGATTGGCATTTTAAAAATAGGTGCCGATAGGCATTTTAGATATAGAAGCCGATAGGTATTTAAAATATAGGTGTCGATAGGCATTTCAGATATGGTTGCCGATAGGCATTTCAAATATTGGTGCTGATAGGCATTTCAGATGTAGTTTCCGATAGGCATTTCAGAAATATTTGCCGATAGGCATTTCAGATATAGGTGCCGATAGGCATTTCAGATATAGTTGCCGATTGGCATTTTAAAAATAGGTGCCGACAGGCATTTCAGATATAGAAGCCGATAGGCATTTCAAATATAGGTGCCGATAGGCATTCCAGATATGGTTGCCGATAGGCATTTCAAATATAGGTGCTGATAAGCATTTCAGATGTAGTTTCCGATAGGCATTTCAAAAATGGTGCCGATAGGCATTTCAGATATAGGTGCCGATAGGCATTTCAGATATATTTGCCGATTGGTATTTTAAAAATAGGTGCCGATAGGCATTTCAGATATAGAAGCCGATAGGCATTTCAAATATAGGTGCTGATAGGCTTTCCAGATATGGTTGCCGATAGGCATTTCAAATATAGGTGCTGATAGGCATTTCAGATGTAGTTTCCGATAGGCATTTCAAAAATAGGTGCCGATAGGCATTTCAAATATAGGTGCCGATAGGCATTTCAGATATAGTTGCCGATTGGCATTTTAAAAATAGGTGCCGATAGGCATTTCAGGTATAGAAGCCGATAGGCATTTCAAATATAGGTGCCGATAAGCATTCCAGATATGGTTGCCGATAGGCATTTCAAATATAGGTGCTGATAGGCATTTCAGATGTAGTTTCCGATAGCCATTTCAAAAATAGGTGCCGATAGGCATTTCAGATATAGAAGCCGATAGGCATTTCAAATATAGGTGCTGATAGGCATTCCAGATATGGTTGCCGATAGGCATTTCAATATAGGTGCTGATAGGCATTTCAGATGTAGTTTCCGATAGGCATTTCTAAAATTGGTGCCGATAAGCATTTCAGATATAGGTGCCGATAGGCATTTCAGATATAGTTGCAGATTGGCATTTTAAAAATAGGTGCCGATAGGCATTTCAGATATAGAAGCCGATAGGTATTTCAAATATTGGTGTCGATAGGCATTTCAGGTATGGTTGCCGATAGGCATTTCAAATATTGGTGCTGATAGGCATTTCAGATGTAGTTTCCGATAGGCATTTCAAAAATAGGTGCCGATAGGCATTTCAGATATAGGTACCGATAGGCATTTCAGATATAGTTGCCGATTGGCATTTTAAAAATAGGTGCCGATAGGCATTTCAGATATAGAAGCCGATGGGCATTTCAAATATAGGTGCCGATAGGCATCCCAGATATGGTTGCCGATAGGAATTTCAAATATAGGTGCTGATAGGCATTTCAGATGTAGTTTCCGATAGCCATTTCAAAAATAGGTGCCGATAAGCATTTTAGATATAGGTGCCGATAGGCATTTCAGATATAGTTGCCGATTGGCATTTTAAAAATAGGTGTCGATAGGCATTTCAGATATAGAAGCCGATAGGCATTTCAAATATAGGTGCCGATAGGCATTCCAGATATGGTTGCCGATAGGCATTTCAAATATAGGTGCTGATAGGCATTCCAGATGTAGTTTCCGATAGGCATTTCAAAAATTGGTGCCGATAGGCATTTCAGATATAGGTGCCGATAGGCATTTCAGATATAGTTACCGATTGGCATTTTAAAAATAGGTGCCGATAGGCATTTCAGATATAGAAGCCGATAGGTATTTCAAATAAAGGTGTCGATAGGCATTTCAGATATGGTCGCCGATAGGCATTTCAAATATAGGTGCTGATAGGCATTTCAGATGTAGTTTCCGATAGGCATTTCAAAAATAGGTGCCGATAGGCATTTCAGATATAGGTGCCGATAGGCATTTCAGATATAGGTGCCGATAGGCATTTCAGATATAGTTGCCGATTGGCAGTTTAAAAATAGGTGCCGATAGGCATTTCAGATATAGAAGCCGATAGGCATTTCAAATGTAGGTGCCGATAGGCATTCCAGATATGGTTGCCGATAGGCATTTCAAATATAGGTGCTGATAGGCATTTCAGATGTAGTTTCCGATAGGCATTTCAAAAATAGGTGCCGATAGGAATTTCATATATAGGTGCCGATAGGCATTTCAGATATAGTTGCCAATTGGCATTTTAAAAATAGGAGCCGATAGGCATTTCAGATATAGAAGCCGATAGGCATTTCAAATATAGGTGCCGATAGGCATTCCAGATATGGTTGCCGATAGGCGTTTCAAATATAGGTGCTGATAGGCATTTTAGATGTAGTTTCCGATAGGCATTTTAAAAATTGATGCCGATAGGCATTTCAGATATAGGTGCCGATAGGCATTTCAGATATAGTTGCCGATTGGCATTTTAAAAACAGGTGCCGATAGGCATTTCAGATATAGAAGCCGATAGGTATTTCAAATATACGTGTCGATAGGCTTTTCAGTTATGGTTGCCGATAGGCATTTCAAATATAGGAGCAGATAGGCATTTCAGATGTAGTTTCCGAAAGGCATTTCAAAAATAGGTGCCGATAGGCATTTCAGAAAGAGGTGCCGATAGGCATTTCAGATATAGGTGCCGATAGGCATTTCAGATTTAGTTGCCGATTAACACTTTAAAAATAGGTGCCGATAGGCATTTTAGATGTAGTTTCCGATAGGCATTTCAAAAATAGGTGCCGATAGGCATTTCAGATATAGGTGCCGATAGGCATATCAGATATAGTTGCCGATAGGCATTTAAAATATAGGTGCCGATAAGCATTTCGTATATAGGTGTCGATAGGCATTTCAGATATAAATGCCGAAAGGCACTTCAGATATAGGTGCCGATAGGCATTTCTGATGTGGTTGCCGATAGGCATTTCAAATATAGGTGCTGATAGGCATTTCAGATGTAGTTTTCGATAGGCATTTCAAAAATAGGTGCCGATAGGCATTTCAGATATAGGTGCCGATAGGCACTTCAGATATAGTTGCCGATTGGCATTTTAAAAATAGGTGCCGATATGCATTTCAGATATTGAAGCCGACAGGCATTTCAAATATAGGTGCCGATAGGCATTCCAGATATGGTTGCCTATAGGCATTTCAAATATAGGTGCTGATAGGCATTTCAGATGTAGTTTCCGATAGGCATTTCAAAAATAGGTGCCGATAGGCATTTCAGATATAGGTGCCGATAGGCATTTCAGATATAGTTGCCGATTGGCATTTTAAAAATAGGTGCCGATAGGCATTTCAGATATAGAAGCCGATAGGCATTTCAAATATAGGTGCCGATAGGCATTCCAGATATGGTTGCCTATAGGCATTTCAAATATAGGTGCTGATAGGCATTTCAGATGTAGTTTCCGATAGGCATTTCAAAAATAGGTGCCGATAGGCATTTCAGATATAGGTGCCGATAGGCATTTCAGATATAGTTGCCGATTGGCATTTTAAAAATAGGTGCCGATAGGCATTTCAGATATAGAAGCCGATAGGCATTTCAAATATAGGTGCCGAAAGGCATTCCAGATATGGTTGCCGATAGGTATTTCAAATATAGGTGCTGATAGGCATTTCAGATGTAGTTTCCGATAGGCATTTCTAAAATTGGTGTCGATAGGCATTTCAGATATAGGTGTCGATAGGCATTTCAGATATAGTTGCCGATTGGCATTTTAAAAATAGGTGCCGATAGGCATTTTAGATATAGAAGCCGATAGGTATTTCAAATATAGGTGTCGATAGGCATTTCAGATATGGTTGCCGGTAGGCATTTTAAATATAGGTGCTGATAGGCATTTCAGATGTAGTTTCCGATAGGCATTTCAAAAATAGGTGCCGATAGGCATTTCAGATATAGGTGCCGATAGGCATTTCAGATATAGTTGCCGATTGGCATTTTAAAAATAGGTGCCGATAGGCATTTCAGATATAGAAGCCGATAGGCATTTCAAATATAGGTGCTGATAGGCATTCCAGATATAATTGCCGATACGCATTTCAAATATACGTGCTGATAGACATTTCAGATGTAGTTTCCGACAGGCATTTCAAAAATAGGTGCCGATAGGCATTTCAAATATAGGTGCCGATAGGCATTTCAGACATAGTTGCCGATTGGCATTTTAAAAATAGGTGACGATAGACATTTCAGATATAGAAGCCGATAGGCATTTCAAAAATAGGTGCCGATAAGCATTCCAGATATGGTTGCCGATAGGCATTTCAAATATAGGTGCTGACAGGCATTTCAGATGTAGTTTCCGATAGGCATTTCAAAAATTGGTGCCGATAGGCATTTCAAATATAGGTGCCGATAGGCATTTCAGATATAGTTGCCGATTGGCATTTTAAAAATAGGTGTCGATAGGCATTTCAGATATAGAAGCCGATAGGCATTTTAAATATACGTGCCGATAGGTATTCCAGATATGGTTGCCGATAGGCATTTCAAATATAGGTGCTGATAGGCATTCCAGATGTAGTTTCCGATAGGCATTATAAAAATTGGTGCCGATAGGCATTTCAGATATAGGTGCCGATAGGCATTTCAGATATAGTTACCAATTGGCATTTTAAAAAAAGGTGCCGATAGGCATTTCAGATATAGAAGCCGATCGGTATTTCAAATATAGGTGTCGATAGGCATTTCAGATATGGTCGCCGATAGGCATTTCAAATATAGATGCTGATAGGCATTTCAGATGTAGTTTCCGATAGGCATTTCAAAAATAGGTGCCGATAGGCATTTCAGATATAGGTGCCGATAGGCATTTCAGATATAGTTGCCAATTGGCATTTTAAAAATTGGTGCCGATAGGCATTTCAGATATAGAAGCCGATAGGCATTTCAAATATAGGTGCCGATAGGCATTCCAGATATGGTTGCCGATAGGCATTTCAAATATAGGTGCTGATAGGCATTTTAGATGTAGTTTCCGATAAGCATTTCAAAAATTGATGTCGATAGGCATTTCAGATATAGGTGCCGATAGGCATTTCAGATATTGTTGCCGATTGGCATTTTAAAAACAGGTGCCGATAGGCATTTCAGATATAGAAGCCGATAGGTATTTCAAATATAGGTGTCGATAGGCCATTCAGATATGGTTGCCGATAGGCATTTTATATATAGGAGCAGATAGGCATTTCAGATGTAGTTTCCGAAAGGCATTTCAAAAATAGGTGCCGATAGGCATTTCAGAAAGAGGTGCCGATAGGCATTTCAGATAGAGGTGCCGATAGGCATTTCAGATTTAGTTGCCGATTGGCACTTTAAAATAGGTGCCGATAGGCATTTTAGATGTAGTTTCCGATAGGCATTTCAAAAATAGGTGCCGATAGGCATTTCAGATATAAGTGCCGATAGGCATATCAGATATAGTTGCCGATAGGCATTTAAAATATAGGTGCCGATAGGCATTTCGTATATAGGTGTCAATAGGCATTTCAGATATAAATGCCGAAAGGCATTTCAGATATAGGTGCCGATAGGCATTTCTGATGTGGTTGCCGATAGGCATTTCAAATATAGGTGCTGATAGGCATTTCAGATGTAGTTTTCGATAGGCATTTCAAAAATAGGTGCCGATAGGCATTTCAGATATAGAAGCCGATAGGCATTTCAAATATAGGTGCCGATAGGCATTCCAGATATGGTTGCCGATAGGCATTTCAAATATAGGTGCTGATAGGCATTTTAGATGTAGTTTCCGATAAGCATTTCAAAAATTGATGTCGATAGGCATTTCAGATATAGGTGCCGATAGGCATTTCAGATATAGTTACCGATTGGCATTTTAAAAATAGGTGCCGATAGGCATTTCAGATATAGAAGCCGATAGGTATTTCAAATAAAGGTGTCGATAGGCATTTCAGATATGGTCGCCGATAGGCATTTCAAATATAGGTGCTGATAGGCATTTCAAATATAGGTGCTGATAGGCATTTCAGATGTAGTTTCCGATAGGCATTTCAAAAATAGGTGCCGATAGGCATTTCAGATATAGGTGCCGATAGGCATTTCAGATATAGGTGCCGATAGGCATTTCAGATATAGTTGCCGATTGGCAGTTTAAAAATAGGTGCCGATAGGCATTTCAGATATAGAAGCCGATAGGCATTTCAAATGTAGGTGCCGATAGGCATTCCAGATATGGTTGCCGATAGGCATTTCAAATATAGGTGCTGATAGGCATTTCAGATGTAGTTTCCGATAGGCATTTCAAAAATAGGTGCCGATAGGAATTTCAGATGTAGGTGCCGATAGGCATTTCAGATATAGTTGCCAATTGGCATTTTAAAAATAGGAGCCGATAGGCATTTCAGATATAGAAGCCGATAGGCATTTCAAATATAGGTGCCGATAGGCATTCCAGATATGGTTGCCGATAGGCGTTTCAAATATAGGTGCTGATAGGCATTTTAGATGTAGTTTCCGATAGGCATTTCAAAAATTGATGCCGATAGGCATTTCAGATATAGGTGCCGATAGGCATTTCAGATATAGTTGCCGATTGGCATTTTAAAAATAGGTGCCGATAGGCATTTCAGATATAGAAGCCGATAGGCATTTCAAATATAGGTGCCGAAAGGCATTCCAGATATGGTTGCCGATAGGTATTTCAAATATAGGTGCTGATAGGCATTTCAGATGTAGTTTCCGATAGGCATTTCTAAAATTGGTGCCGATAGGCATTTCAGATATAGGTGTCGATAGGCATTTCAGATATAGTTGCCGATTGGCATTTTAAAAATAGGTGCCGATAGGCATTTTAGATATAGAAGCCGATAGGTATTTCAAATATAGGTGTCGATAGGCATTTCAGATATGGTTGCCGGTAGGCATTTCAAATATAGGTGCTGATAGGCATTTCAGATGTAGTTTCCGATAGGCATTTCAAAAATAGGTGCCGATAGGCATTTCAGATATAGGAGCCGATAGGCATTTCAGATATAGTTGCCGATTGGCATTTTAAAAATAGGTGCCGATAGGCATTTCAGATATAGAAGCCGATAGGCATTTCAAATATAGGTGCTGATAGGCATTCCAGATATAATTGCCGATACGCATTTCAAATATAGGTGCTGATAGGCATTTCAGATGTAGTTTCCGATTGGCATTTCAAAAATAGGTGCCGATAGGCATTTCAAATATAGGTGCCGATAGGCATTTCAGACATAGTTGCCGATTGGCATTTTAAAAATAGGTGACGATAGACATTTCAGATATAGAAGCCGATAGGCATTTCAAAAATAGGTGCCGATAAGCATTCCAGATATGGTTGCCGATAGGCATTTCAAATATAGGTGCTGACAGGCATTTCAGATGTAGTTTCCGATAGGCATTTCAAAAATTGGTGCCGATAGGCATTTCAAATATAGGTGCCGATAGGCATTTCAGATATAGTTGCCGATTGGCATTTTAAAAATAGGTGTCGATAGGCATTTCAGATATAGAAGCCGATAGGCATTTTAAATATACGTGCCGATAGGCATTCCAGATATGGTTGCCGATAGGCATTTCAAATATAGGTGCTGATAGGCATTCCAGATGTAGTTTCCGATAGGCATTATAAAAATTGGTGCCGATAGGCATTTCAGATATAGGTGCCGATAGGCATTTCAGATATAGTTACCAATTGGCATTTTAAAAAAAGGTGCCGATAGGCATTTCAGATATAGAAGCCGATCGGTATTTCAAATATAGGTGTCGATAGGCATTTCAGATATGGTCGCCGATAGGCATTTCAAATATAGATGCTGATAGGCATTTCAGATGTAGTTTCCGATAGGCATTTCAAAAATAGGTGCCGATAGGCATTTCAGATATAGGTGCCGATAGGCATTTCAGATATAGTTGCCAATTGGCATTTTAAAAATTTGTGCCGATAGGCATTTCAGATATAGAAGCCGATAGGCATTTCAAATATAGGTGCCGATAGGCATTCCAGATATGGTTGCCGATAGGCATTTCAAATATAGGTGCTGATAGGCATTTTAGATGTAGTTTCCGATAAGCATTTCAAAAATTGATGTCGATAGGCATTTCAGATATAGGTGCCGATAGGCATTTCAGATATTGTTGCCGATTGGCATTTTAAAAACAGGTGCCGATAGGCATTTCAGATATAGAAGCCGATAGGTATTTCAAATATAGGTGTCGATAGGCCATTCAGATATGGTTGCCGATAGGCATTTTATATATAGGAGCAGATAGGCATTTCAGATGTAGTTTCCGAAAGGCATTTCAAAAATAGGTGCCGATAGGCATTTCAGAAAGAGGTGCCGATAGGCATTTCAGTTAGAGGTGCCGATAGGCATTTCAGATTTAGTTGCCGATTGGCACTTTAAAATAGGTGCCGATAGGCATTTTAGATGTAGTTTCCGATAGGCATTTCAAAAATAGGTGCCGATAGGCATTTCAGATATAAGTGCCGATAGGCATATCAGATATAGTTGCCGATAGGCATTTAAAATATAGGTGCCGATAGGCATTTCGTATATAGGTGTCAATAGGCATTTCAGATATAAATGCCGAAAGGCATTTCAGATATAGGTGCCGATAGGCATTTCTGATGTGGTTGCCGATAGGCATTTCAAATATAGGTGCTGATAGGCATTTCAGATGTAGTTTTCGATAGGCATTTCAAAAATAGGTGCCGATAGGCATTTCAGATATAGAAGCCGATAGGCATTTCAAATATAGGTGCCGATAGGCATTCCAGATATGGTTGCCGATAGGCATTTCAAATATAGGTGCTGATAGGCATTTTAGATGTAGTTTCCGATAAGCATTTCAAAAATTGATGTCGATAGGCATTTCAGATATAGGTGCCGATAGGCATTTCAGATATAGTTGCCGATTGGCATTTTAAAAACAGGTGCCGATAGGCATTTCAGATATAGAAGCCGATAGGTATTTCAAATATAAGTGTCGATAGGCCATTCAGATATGGTTGCCGATAGGCATTTTAAATATAGGAGCAGATAGGCATTTCAGATGTAGTTACCGAAAGGCATTTCAAAAATAGGTGCCGATAGGCATTTCAGAAAGAGGTGCCGACAGGCATTTCAGATATAGGTGCCGATAGGCATTTCAGATTTAGTTGCCGATTGGAACTTTAAAAATAGGTGCCGATAGGCATTTTAGATGTAGTTTCCGATAGGCATTTCAAAAATAGGTGCCGATAGGCACTTCAGATATAGTTGCCGATTGGCATTTTAAAAATAGGTGCCGATAGGCATTTCAGATATTGAAGCCGATAGGCATTTCAAATATAGGTGCCGATAGGCATTCCAGATATGGTTGCCGATAGGCATTTCAAATATAGGTGCTGATAGGCATTTCAGATGTAGTTTCCGATAGGCATTTCACAAATAGGTGCCGATAGGCATTTTAGATATAGGTGCCGATAGGCATTTCAGATATAGTTGCCGATTGGCATTTTGAAAATAGGTGCCGATAGGCATTTCAGATATAGAAGCCGATAGGCATTTCATATATAGGTGCCGATAGGCATTCCAGATAAGGTTGCCGATAGGTATTTCAAATATAGGTGCTGATAGGCATTTCAGATATAAATACCGAAAGGCAATTTAGATATAGGTGCCGATAGGCATTTCTGATGTGATTGCCGATAGGCATTTCAAATATAAGTGCTGATAGGCATTTCAGATGTAGTTTTCGATAGGCATTTCAAAAATAGGTGCCGATAGGCATTTATGATATAAATGCCGATAAACACTTCAGATATAGTTGCCGATTGGCATTTAAAAAATAGGTGCCGATAGGCATTTCAGATATTGAAGCCGATAGGCATTTCAAATATAGTTGCCGATAGGCATTCCAGATATGGTTGCCTATAGGCATTTCAAATATAGGTGCTGATAGGCATTTTAGATGTAGTTTCCGATAGGCATTTCAAAAATAGGTGCCGATATTCATTTCAGATATAGGTGCCGATAGGCATTTCAGATATAGTTGCCGATTGGCATTTTAAAAATAGGTGCCGATAGGCATTTTAGATATAGAAGCCGATAGGTATTTCAAATATAGGTGTCGATAGGCATTTCAGATATGGTTGCCGATAGGCATTTCAAATATTGGTGCTGATAGGCATTTCAGATGTAGTTTCCGATAGGCATTTCAAAAATATTTGCCGATAGGCATTTCAGATATAGGTGCCGATAGGCATTTCAGATATAGTTGCCGATTGGCATTTTAAAAATAGGTGCCGACAGGCATTTCAGATATAGAAGCCGATAGGCATTTCAAATATAGGTGCCGATAGGCATTCCAGATATGGTTGCCGATAGGCATTTCAAATATAGGTGCTGATAAGCATTTCAGATGTAGTTTCCGATAGGCATTTCAAAAATGGTGCCGATAGGCATTTCAGATATAGGTGCCGATAGGCATTTCAGATATATTTGCCGATTGGCATTTTAAAAATAGGAGCCGATAGGCATTTCAGATATAGAAGCCGATAGGCATTTCAAATATAGGTGCTGATAGGCATTCCAGATATGGTTGCCGATAGGCATTTCAAATATAGGTGCTGATAGGTATTTCAGATGTAGTTTCCGATAGGCATTTCAAAAATAGGTGCCGATAGGCATTTCAAATATAGGTGCCGATAGGCATTTCAGATATAGTTGCCGATTGGCATTTTAAAAATAGGTGCCGATAGGCATTTCAGATATAGAAGCCGATAGGCATTTCAAATATAGGTGCCGATAAGCATTCCAGATATGGTTGCCGATAGGCATTTCAAATATAGGTGCTGATAGGCATTTCAGATGTAGTTTCCGATAGGCATTTCAAAAATTGGTGCCGACAGGCATTTCAGATATAGGTGCCTATAGGCATTTCAGATATAGAAGCCGATAGGTATTTCAAATATAGGTGTCGATAGGCTTTTCAGATATGGTTGCCGATATGCATTTCAAATATAGGAGCAGATTAGCATTTCAGATGTAGTTTCCGAAAGGCATTTCAAAAATAGGTGCCGATAGGCATTTCAGAAAGAGGTGCCGATAGGCATTTCAGGTATAGGTGCCGATAGGCATTTCAGATTTAGTTGCCGATTGGCACTTTAAAAATAGGTGCCGATAGGCATTTTAGATGTAGTTTCCGATAGGCATTTCAAAAATAGGTGCCGATAGGCATTTCAGATATAGGTGCCGATGGGCATATCAGATATAGTTGCCGATAGGCATTTAAAACATAGGTGCCGATAGGCATTTCGTATATAGGTGTCAATAGGCATTTCAGATATAAATGCCGAAAGGCACTTCAGATATAGGTGCCGATAGGCATTTCTGATGTGGTTGCCGATAGGCATTTCAAATGTAGGTGCTGATAGGCATTTCAGATGTAGTTTTCGATAGGCATTTCAAAAATAGGTGCCGATAGGCATTTCAGATATAGGTGCCGATAGGCACTTCAGATATAGTTGCCGATTGGCATTTTAAAAATAGGTGCGGATAGGCATTTCAGATGTTAAAGCCGATAGGCCTTTCAAATATAGGTGCCGATAGGCATACCAGATATGGTTGCCGATAGGCATTTCAAATATAGGTGCTGATAGGCATTTCAGATGTAGTTTCCGATAGGCATTTTAAAAATAGGTGCCGATAGGCATTTCAGATATAGGTGCCGATAGGCATTTCAGATATAGTTACCGATTGGCATTTTAAAAATAGGTGCCGATAGGCATTTCAGATATAGAAGCCGATAGGTATTTCAAATATAAGTGTCGATAGGCATTTCAGATATGGTTGCCGATAGGCATTTCAAATATAAGTGCTGATAGGCATTTCAGATGTAGTTTCCGATAGGCATTTCAAAAATAGGTGCCGATAGGCATTTCAGATATAGGTGCCGATAGGCATTTCAAATATAGTTGCCGATTGGCATTTTAAAAATAGGTGCCAATAGGCATTTCAGATATAGAAGCCGATAGGCATTTTAAATATAGGTGCCGATAGGCATTCTTGATATGGTTGCCGATAGGCTATTCAAATATAAGTGCTGATAAGCATTTCAGATGTAGTTTCCGATAGGCATTTCAAAAATAGGTACCGATAGGCATTTCAGATATAGTTGCCGATTAGCATTTTAAAAATAGGTGCCGATAGGCATTTCAGATATAGTTGCCGATTGGCATTTCAAAAATAGGTGCCGATAGGCATTTCAGATATAGGTGCCGATAGACATATCAGATATAGTTGCCGATAGGCATTTCAAATATAGGTGCTGATAGGCATTTCAGATGTAGTTTTTGATAGGCATTTCAAAAATAGGTGCCGATAGGCATTTCAGATATAGGTGCCGATAGGCATTTCAGATATAGTTGCCGATTGGCATTTTAAATATAGGTGCCGATAGGCATTTCAGATATAGAAGCCGATAGACATTTCAAATATAGGTGCCGATAGGCATCCCAGATATGGTTGCCGATAGGAATTTCAAATATAGGTGCTGATAGGCATTTCAGATGTAGTTTCCGATAGGCATTTCAAAAATAGGTGCCGATAGGCATTTTAGATATAGGTGCCGATAGGCATTTCAGATATAGTTGCCGATTGGCATTTTAAAAATAGGTGTCGATAGGCATTTCAGATATAGAAGCCGATAGGCATTTCAAATATAGGTGCCGATAGGCATTCCAGATATAGTTGCCGATAGGCATTTCAAATATAGGTGCTGACAGGCATTCCAGATGTAGTTTCCGATAGGCATTTCAAAAATTGGTGCCGATAGGCATTTCAGATATAGGTGCCGATAGGCATTTCAGATATAGTTACCGATTGGCATTTTAAAAATAGGTGCCGATAGGCATTTCAGATATAGAAGCCGATAGGTATTTCAAATATAGGTGTCGATAGGCACTCCAGATATGGTTGCCGATAGGCATTTCTAATATAGGTGCTGATAGGCATTTCAGATGTAGTTTCCGATAGGCATTTCAAATATAGGTGCCGATAGGAATTTCAGATATAGGTGCCGATAGGCATTTCAGATATAGTTGCCGATTGGCAGTTTAAAAATAGGTGCCGATAGGCATTTCAGATATAGAAGCCGATAGGCATTTCAAATGTAGGTGCCGATAGGCATTCCAGATATGGTTGCCGATAGGCATTTCAAATATAGGTGCTGATAGGCATTTCAGATGTAGTTTCCGATAGGCATTTCAAATATAGGTGCCGATAGGAATTTCAGATATAGGTGCCGATAGGCATTTCAGATATAGTTGCCAATTGGCATTTTAAAAATAGGTGCCGATAGGCATTTCAGATATAGAAGCCGATAGGCATTTCAAATATAGGTGCCGATAGGCATTCCAGATATGGTTGCCGATAGGCATTTCAAATATAGGTGCTGATAGGCATTTTAGATGTAGTTTCCGATAGGCATTTCAAAAATTGATGCCGATTGGCATTTCAGATATAGGTGCCGATAGGCATTTCAGATATAGTTGCCGATTGGCATTTTAAAAACAGGTGCCGATAGGCATTTCAGATATAGAAGCCGATAGGTATTTCAAATATACGTGTCGATAGGCTTTTCAGATATGGTTGCCGATAGGCATTTCAAATATAGGAGCAGATAGGCTTTTCAGATGTAGTTTCCGAAAGGCATTTCAAAAATAGTTGCCGATAGGCATTTCAGAAAGAGGTGCCGATAGGCATTTCAGATATAGGTGCCGATAGGCATTTCAGATTTAGTTGCCGATTGGCACTTTAAAAATAGATGCCGATAGGCATTTTAGATGTAGTTTCCGATAGGCATTTCAAAAATAGGTGCCGATAGGCATTTCAGATTTAGTTGCCGATTGGCACTTTAAAAATAGGTGCCGATAGGCATTTTAGATGTAGTTTCCGATAGGCATTTCAAAAATAGGTGCCGATAGGTATTTCAGATATAGGTGCCGATAGGCATATTAGATATAGTTGCCGATAGGCATTTAAAATATAGGTGCCGATAGGCATTTCGTATATAGGTGTCAATAGGCATTTCAGATATAAATGCCAAAAGGCATTTCAGATATAGGTGCCGATAGGCATTTCTGATGTGGTTGCCGATAGGCATTTCAAATATAGGTGCTGATAGGCATTTCAGATGTAGTTTTCGATAGGCATTTCAAAAATAGGTGCCGATAGGCATTTCAGATATAGGTGCCTATAGGCACTTCAGATATAGTTGCCGATTGGCATTTTAAAAATAGGTGCCGATAGGCATTTCAGATATTGAAGTCGATAGGCATTTCAAATATAGGTGCCGATAGGCATACCAGATATTGTTGCCGATAGGCATTTCAAATATAAGTGCTGATAGGCATTTCAGATGTAGTTTCCGATAGGCATTTCAAAAATAGGTGCCGATAGGCATTTCAGATATAGGTGCCGATAGGCATTTCAGATATAGTTGCCGATTGGCATTTTAAAAATAGGTGCCGATAGGCATTTCAGATATAGATGCCGATAGGCATTTCAAATATAGGTGTCGATAGGCATTTCAGATATGGTTGCCGATAGGCATTTCAAATATTGGTGCTGATAGGCATTTCAGATGTAGTTTCCGATAGGCATTTCAAAAATAGTTGCCGATAGGCATTTCAGATATAGGTGCCGATAGGCATTTCAGATATAGTTGCCGATTGGCATTTTAAAAATAGGTGCCGATAGACATTTCAGATATAGAAGCCGATAGGCATTTCAAATATAGGTGCCGATAGGCATTCCAGATATAGTTGCCGATAGGCATTTCAAATATAGGTGCTGATAGGCATTCCAGATGTAGTTTCCGATAGGCATTTCAAAAATTGGTGCCGATAGGCATTTCAGATATAGGTGCCGATAGGCATTTCAGATATAGTTACCGATTGGCATTTTAAAAAAAGGTGCCGATAGGCATTTCAGATATAGAAGCCGATAGGTATTTCAAATATAGGTGTCGATAGGCATTCCAGATATGGTTGCCGATAGGCATTTCTAATATAGGTGCTGATAGGCATTTCAGATGTAGTTTCCGATAGGCATTTCAAATATAGGTGCCGATAGGAATTTCAGATATAGGTGCCGATAGGCATTTCAGATATAGTTGCCGATTGGCAGTTTAAAAATAGGTGCCGATAGGCATTTCAGATATAGAAGCCGATAGGCATTTCAAATGTAGGTGCCGATAGGCATTCCAGATATGGTTGCCGATAGGCATTTCAAATATAGGTGCTGATAGGCATTTCAGATGTAGTTTCCGATAGGCATTTCAAAAATAGGTGCCGATAGGAATTTCAGATATAGGTGCCGATAGGCATTTCAGATATAGTTGCCAATTGGCATTTTAAAAATAGGTGCCGATAGGCATTTCAGATATAGAAGCCGATAGGCATTTCAAATATAGGTGTCGATAGGCTTTTCAGATATGGTTGCCGATAGGCATTTCAAATATAGGAGCAGATAGGCTTTTCAGATGTAGTTTCCGAAAGGCATTTCAAAAATAGTTGCCGATAGGCATTTCAGAAAGAGGTGCCGATAGGCATTTCAGATATAGGTGCCGATAGGCATTTCAGATTTAGTTGCCGATTGGCACTTTAAAAATAGATGCCGATAGGCATTTTAGATGTAGTTTCCGATAGGCATTTCAAAAATAGGTGCCGATAGGCATTTCAGATTTAGTTGCCGATTGGCACTTTAAAAATAGGTGCCGATAGGCATTTTAGATGTAGTTTCCGATAGGCATTTCAAAAATAGGTGCCGATAGGTATTTCAGATATAGGTGCCGATAGGCATATTAGATATAGTTGCCGATAGGCATTTAAAATATAGGTGCCGATAGGCATTTCGTATATAGGTGTCAATAGGCATTTCAGATATAAATGCCAAAAGGCATTTCAGATATAGGTGCCGATAGGCATTTCTGATGTGGTTGCCGATAGGCATTTCAAATATAGGTGCTGATAGGCATTTCAGATGTAGTTTTCGATAGGCATTTCAAAAATAGGTGCCGATAGGCATTTCAGATATAGGTGCCTATAGGCACTTCAGATATAGTTGCCGATTGGCATTTTAAAAATAGGTGCCGATAGGCATTTCAGATATTGAAGCCGATAGGCATTTCAAATATAGGTGCCGATAGGCATACCAGATATTGTTGCCGATAGGCATTTCAAATATAAGTGCTGATAGGCATTTCAGATGTAGTTTCCGATAGGCATTTCAAAAATAGGTGCCGATAGGCATTTCAGATATAGGTGCCGATAGGCATTTCAGATATAGTTGCCGATTGGCATTTTAAAAATAGGTGCCGATAGGCATTTCAGATGTAGTTTCCGATAGGCATTTCAAAAATAGTTGCCGATAGGCATTTCAGATATAGGTGCCGATAGGCATTTCAGATATAGTTGCCGATTGGCATTTTAAAAATAGGTGCCGATAGACATTTCAGATATAGAAGCCGATAGGCATTTCAAATATAGGTGCCGATAGGCATTCCAGATATAGTTGCCGATAGGCATTTCAAATATAGGTGCTGATAGGCATTCCAGATGTAGTTTCCGATAGGCATTTCAAAAATTGGTGCCGATAGGCATTTCAGATATAGGTGCCGATAGGCATTTCAGATATAGTTACCGATTGGCATTTTAAAAAAAGGTGCCGATAGGCATTTCAGATATAGAAGCCGATAGGTATTTCAAATATAGGTGTCGATAGGCATTCCAGATATGGTTGCCGATAGGCATTTCTAATATAGGTGCTGATAGGCATTTCAGATGTAGTTTCCGATAGGCATTTCAAATATAGGTGCCGATAGGAATTTCAGATATAGGTGCCGATAGGCATTTCAGATATAGTTGCCGATTGGCAGTTTAAAAATAGGTGCCGATAGGCATTTCAGATATAGAAGCCGATAGGCATTTCAAATGTAGGTGCCGATAGGCATTCCAGATATGGTTGCCGATAGGCATTTCAAATATAGGTGCTGATAGGCATTTCAGATGTAGTTTCCGATAGGCATTTCAAATATAGGTGCCGATAGGAATTTCAGATATAGGAGCCGATAGGCATTTCAGATATAGTTGCCAATTGGCATTTTAAAAATAGGTGCCGATAGGCATTTCAGATATAGAAGCCGATAGGCATTTCAAATATAGGTGCCGATAGGCATTCCAGATATGGTTGCCGATAGGCATTTCAAATATAGGTGCTGATAGGCATTTTAGATGTAGTTTCCGATAGGCATTTCAAAAATTGATGCCGATTGGCATTTCAGATATAGGTGCCGATAGGCATTTCAGATATAGTTGCCGATTGGCATTTTAAAAACAGGTGCCGATAGGCATTTCAGATATAGAAGCCGATAGGTATTTCAAATATACGTGCCGATAGGTTTTCAGATATGGTTGCCGATAGGCATTTCAAATATAGGAGCAGATAGGCTTTTCAGATGTAGTTTCCGAAAGGCATTTCAAAAATAGTTGCCGATAGGCATTTCAGAAAGAGGTGCCGATAGGCATTTCAGATATAGGTGTTGATAGGCATTTCAGATTTAGTTCCCGATTGGCACTTTAAAAATAGATGCCGATAGGCATTTTAGATGTAGTTTCCGATAGGCATTTCAAAAATAGGTGCCGATAGGCATTTCAGATTTAGTTGCCGATTGGCACTTTAAAAATAGGTGCCGATAGGCATTTTAGATGTAGTTTCCGATAGGCATTTCAAAAATAGGTGCCGATAGGCATTTCAGATATAGGTGCCGATAAGCATATTAGATATAGTTGCCGATAGGCATTTAAAATATAGGTGCCGATAGGCATTTCGTATATAGGTGTCAATAGGCATTTCAGATATAAATGCCAAAAGGCATTTCAGATATAGGTGCCGATAGGCATTTCTGATGTGGTTGCCGATAGGCATTTCAAATATAGGTGCTGATAGGCATTTCAGATGTAGTTTTCGATAGGCATTTCAAAAATAGGTGCCGATAGGCATTTCAGATATAGGTGCCTATAGGCACTTCAGATATAGTTGCCGATTGGCATTTTAAAAATAGGTGCCGATAGGCATTTCAGATATTGAAGCCGATAGGCATTTCAAATATAGGTGCCGATAGGCATACCAGATATTGTTGCCGATAGGCATTTCAAATATAAGTGCTGATAGGCATTTCAGATGTAGTTTCCGATAGGCATTTCAAAAATAGGTGCCGATAGGCATTTCAGATATAGGTGCCGATAGGCATTTCAGATATAGTTGCCGATTGGCATTTTAAAAATAGGTGCCGATAGGCATTTCAGATATAGATGCCGATAGGCATTTCAAATATAGGTGTCGATAGGCATTTCAGATATGGTTGCCGATAGGCATTTCAGATATTGGTGCTGATAGGCATTTCAGATGTAGTTTCCGATAGGCATTTCAAAAATAGTTGCCGATAGGCATTTCAGATATAGGTGCCGATAGGCATTTCAGATATAGTTGCCGATTGGCATTTTAAAAATAGGTGCCGATAGACATTTCAGATATAGAAGCCGATAGGCATTTCAAATATAGGTGCCGATAGGCATTCCAGATATGGTTGCCGATAGGCCTTTCAAATATAGGTGCTGATAAGCATTTCAGATGTAGTCTCCGATAGGCATTTCAAAAATAGGTGCCGATAGGCATTTCAGATATAGGTGCCGATAGGCATTTCAGATATAGTTGCCGATTGGCATTTTAAAAATAGGTGCCGATAGGCATTTCAGATATAGAAGCCGATAGGCATTTCAAATATAGGTGCTGATAGGCATTCCAGATATGGTTGCCGATAGGCATTTCAAATATAGGTGCTGATAGGCATTTCAGATGTAGTTTCCGATAGGCATTTCAAAAATAGGTGCCGATAGGCATTTCAAATATAGCTGCCGATAGGCATTTCAGATATAGTTGCCGATTGGCATTTTAAAAATAGGTGCCGATAGGCATTTCAGATATAGAAGCCGATAGGCATTTCAAATATAGGTGCCGATAAGCATTCCAGATATGGTTGCCGATAGGCATTTCAAATATAGGTGCTGAAAGGCATTTCAGATGTAGTTTCCGATAGGCATTTCAAAAATTGGTGCCGAAAGGCATTTCAGATATAGGTGCCGATAGGCATTTCAGATATAGTTGGCGATTGGCATTTTAAAAATAGGTGTCGATAGGCATTTCAGATATATAAGCCGATAGGCATTTCAAATATAGGTGCCGATAGGCATTCCAGATATGGTTGCCGATAGGCAATTTAAATATAGGTGCTGATAGGCATTCCAGATGTAGTTTCCGATAGGCATTTCAAAAATTGGTGCCGATAGGCATTTCAGATATAGGTGCCGATAGGCATTTTAGATATAGTTACCGATTGGCATTTTAAAAATAGGTGCCGATAGGCATTTCAGATATAGAAGCCGATAGGTATTTCAAATATAGGTGTCGATAGGCATTTCAGATATGGTTGCCGATAGGCATTTCAAATATAAGTGCTGATAGGCATTTCAGATGTAGTTTCCGATAGGCATTTCAAAAATAGGTGCCGATAGGCATTTCAGATATAGGTGCCGATAGGCATTTCAGATATAGTTGCCGATTGGCATTTTAAAAATAGGTGCCGATAGGCATTTCAGATATAGAAGCCGATAGGCATTTCTAATATAGGTGCCGATAGGCATTCCCGATTTTATTGCCGATAGGCTATTCAAATATAAGTGCTGATAAGCATTTCAGATGTAGTTTCCGATAGGCATTTCAAAAATAGGTACCGATAGGCATTTCAGATATAGTTGCCGATTGGCATTTTAAAAATAGGTGCCGATAGGCATTTCAGATATAGTTGCCGATTGGCATTTCAAAAATAGGTGCCGATAGGCATTTCAGATATAGGTGCCGATATGCATATCAGATATAGTTGCCGATAGGCGTTTCAAATATAGGTGCTGATAGGCATTTCAGATGTAGTTTTCGATACGCATTTCAAAAATAGATGCCGATAGGCATTTCAGATATAGGTGCCGATAGGCATTTCAGATATAGTTGCCGATTGGCATTTAAAATATAGGTGCCGATAGGCATTTCAGATATAGAAGCCGATAGGCGTTTCAAATATACGTGCTGATAGGCATTCCAGATATGGTTGCCGATAGGCAGTTCAAATATAGGTGCTGATAGGTATTTCAGATGTAGTTTCCGATAGGCATTTCAAAAATTGGTGCCGATAAGCATTTCAGACATAGGTGCCGATAGGCATTTCAGATATAATTGCCGATTGGCATTTTAAAAATAGGTGCCGATAGGCATTTCAGATATAGAAGCCGATAGGTATTTCAAATATTGGTGTCGATAGGCATTTCAGGTATGGTTGCTGATAGGCATTTCAAATATTGGTGCTGATAGGCATTTCAGATGTAGTTTCCGTTAGGCATTTCAAAAATAGGTGCCGATAGGCATTTCAGATATAGGTGCCGATAGGCATTTCAGATATAGTTGCCGATTAGCATTTTAAAAATAGGTGCCGATAGACATTTCTGATATAGAAGCCGATGCATTTCAAATATGAGTACCGATAGGCATTTCAGATATAGAAGCCGATAGGCATTTCAAATATTGGTGTCGATAGGCATTTCAGGTATGGTTGCCGATAGGCATTTCAAATATTGGTGCTGATAGGCATTTCAGATGTAGTTTCCGATAGGCATTTCAAAAATTGGTGCCGAAAGGCATTTCAGATATAGGTGCCGATAGGCATTTCAGATATAGTTGGCGATTGGCATTTTAAAAATAGGTGTCGATAGGCATTTCAGATATGGAAGCCGATAGGCATTTCAAATATAGGTGCCGATAGGCATTCCAGATATGGTTGCCGATAGGCAATTTAAATATAGGTGCTGATAGGCATTCCAGATGTAGTTTCCGATAGGCATTTCAAAAATTGGTGCCGATAGGCATTTCAGATATAGGTGCCGATAGGCATTTTAGATATAGTTACCGATTGGCATTTTAAAAATAGGTGCCGATAGGCATTTCAGATATAGAAGCCGATAGGTATTTCAAATATAGGTGTCGATAGGCATTTCAGATATGGTTGCCGATAGGCATTTCAAATATAAGTGCTGATAGGCATTTCAGATATAGTTTCCGATAGGCATTTCAAAAATAGGTGCCGATAGGCATTTCAGATATAGGTGCCGATAGGCATTTCAGATATAGTTGCCGATTGGCATTTTAAAAATAGGTGCCGATAGGCATTTCAGATATAGAAGCCGATAGGTATTTCAAATATTGGTGTCGATAGGCATTTCAGGTATGGTTGCTGATAGGCATTTCAAATATTGGTGCTGATAGGCATTTCAGATGTAGTTTCCGTTAGGCATTTCAAAAATAGGTGCCGATAGGCATTTCAGATATAGGTGCCGATAGGCATTTCAGATATAGTTGCCGATTAGCATTTTAAAAATAGGTGCCGATAGACATTTCAGATATAGAAGCCGATGCATTTCAAATATAGGTACCGAAAGGCATTTCAGATATAGAAGCCGATAGGCATTTCAAATATTGGTGTCGATAGGCATTTCAGGTATGGTTGCCGATAGGCATTTCAAATATTGGTGCTGATAGGCATTTCAGATGTAGTTTCCGATAGGCATTTCAAAAATACGTGCCGATAGGCATTTCAGATATAGGTGCCGATAGGCATTTCAGATATAGTTGCCGATTAGCATTTTAAAAATAGGTGCCGATAGGCATTTCAGATATAGTTGCCGATTGGCATTTTAAAAATAGGTGCCGATACGCATTTCAGATATAGAAGCCGATAGGTATTTCCAATATAGGTGTCGATAGGCATTCCAGATATGGTTGCCGATAGGCATTTCAAATATAGGTGCTGATAGGCATTTTAGATGTAGTTTCCGATAGGCATTTCAAAAATTGATGCCGATAGGCATTTCAGATATAGGTGCCGATAGGCATTTCAGATATATTTGCCGATTGGCATTTTAAAAACAGGTGCCGATAGGCATTTCAGATATAGAAGCCGATAGGTATTTCAAATATAGGTGTCGATAGGCTTTTCAGATATAGGTGCCGACAGGCATATCAGATATAGTTGCCGATAGGCATTTAAAATATAGGTGCCGATAGGCATTTCGTATATAGGTGTCAATAGGCATTTCAGATATAAATGCCGAAAGGCATTTCAGATATAGGTGCCGATAGGCATTTCTGATGTGGTTGCCGATAGGCATTTCAAATATAGGAGCAGATAGGCATTTCAGATGTAGTTTCCGAAAGGCATTTCAAAAATAGGTGCCGATAGGCATTTCAGAAAGAGGTGCCGATAGGCATTTCAGATATAGGTGCCGATAGGCATTTCAGATTTAGTTGCCGATTGGCACTTTAAAAAAAAGTGCCGATAGGCATTTTAGATGTAGTTTCCGATAGGCATTTCAAAAATAGGTGCCGATAGGCATTTCAGATATAGGTGCCGACAGGCATATCAGATATAGTTGCCGATAGGCATTTAAAATATAGGTGCCGATAGGCATTTCGTATATAGGTGTCAATAGGCATTTCAGATATAAATGCCGAAAGGCATTTCAGATATAGGTGCCGATAGGCATTTCTGATGTGGTTGCCGATAGGCATTTCAAATATAGGTGCTGATAGGCATTTCAGATGTAGTTTTCGATAGGCATTTCAAAAATAGGTGCCGATAGGCATTTCAGATATAGGTGCCGATAGGCACTTCAGATATAGTTGCCGATTGGCATTTTAAAAATAGGTGCCGATAGGCATTTCAGATATTGAAGCCGATAGGCATTTCAAATATAGGTGCCGATAGGCATACCAGATATGGTTGCCGATAGGCATTTCAAATATAGGTGCTGATGGGCATTTCAGATGTAGTTTCCGATAGGCATTTCAAAAATAGGTGCCGATAGGCATTTCAGATATAGGTGCCGATAGGCATTTCAGATATAGTTGCCGATTGGCATTTTAAAAATAGGTGCCAATAGGCATTTCAGATATAGTTACCGATTGGCATTTTAAAAATAGGTGCCGATAGGCATTTCAGATATAGAAGCCGATAGGTATTTCAAATATAAGTGTCGATAGGCATTTCAGATATGGTTGCCGATAGGCATTTCAAATATAAGTGCTGATAGGCATTTCAGATGTAGTTTCCGATAGGCATTTCAAAAATAGGTGCCGATAGGCATTTCAGATATAGGTGCCGATAGGCATTTCAGATATAGTTGCCGATTGGCATTTTAAAAATAGGTGCCAATAGGCATTTCAGATATAGAAGCCGATAGGCATTTCAAATATAGGTGCCGATAGGCATTCTTGATATGGTTGCCGATAGGCTATTCAAATATAAGTGCTGATAAGCATTTCAGATGTAGTTTCCGATAGGCATTTCAAAAATAGGTACCGATAGGCATTTCAGATATAGTTGCCGATTGGCATTTTAAAAATAGGTGCCGATAGGCATTTCAGATATAGTTGCCGATTGGCATTTCAAAAATAGGTGCCGATAGGCATTTCAGATATAGGTGCCGATAGGCATATCAGATATAGTTGCCGATAGGCATTTCAAATATAGGTGCTGATAGGCATTTCAGATGTAGTTTTTGATAGGCATTTCAAAAATATTTGCCGATAGGCATTTCAGATATAGGTGCCGATAGGCATTTCAGATATAGTTGCCGATTGGCATTTTAAATATAGGTGCCGATAGGCATTTCAGATATAGAAGCCGATAGGCATTTCAAATATAGGTGCTGATAGGCATTCCAGATATGGTTGCCGATAGGCATTTCAATATAGGTGCTGATAGGCATTTCAGATGTAGTTTCCGATAGGCATTTCAAAAATTGGTGCCGATAAGCATTTCAGATATAGGTGCCGATAGGCATTTCAGATATAGTTGCCGATTGGCATTTTAAAAATAGGTGCCGATAGGCATTTCAGATATAGAAGCCGACAGGTATTTCAAATATTGGTGTCGATAGGCATTTCAGGTATGGTTGCCGATAGGCATTTCAAATATTGGTGCTGATAGGCATTTCAGATGTAGTTTCCGATAGGCATTTCAAAAATAGGTGCCGATAGGCATTTCAGATATAGGTGCCGATAGGCATTTCAGATATAGTTGCCGATTGGCATTTTAAAAATAGGTGCCGATAGGCATTTCAGATATAGAAGCCGATAGGCATTTCAAATATAGGTGCCGATAGGCATCCCAGATATGGTTGCCGATAGGAATTTCAAATATAGGTGCTGATAGGCATTTCAGATGTAGTTTCCGATAGGCATTTCAAAAATAGGTGCCGATAGGCATTTTAGATATAGGTGCCGATAGGCATTTCAGATATAGTTGCCGATTGGCATTTTAAAAATAGGTGTCGATAGGCATTTCAGATATAGAAGCCGATAGGCATTTCAAATATAGGTGCCTATAGGCATTCCAGATATAGTTGCCGATAGGCATTTCAAATATAGGTGCTGATAGGCATTCCAGATGTAGTTTCCGATAGGCATTTCAAAAATTGGTGCCGATAGGCATTTCAGATATAGGTGCCGATAGGCATTTCAGATATAGTTACCGATTGGCATTTTAAAAATAGGTGCCGATAGGCATTTCAGATATAGAAGCCGATAGGTATTTTAAATATAGGTGTCGATAGGCATTTCAGATATGGTCGCCGATAGGCATTTCAAATATAGGTGCTGATAGGCATTTCAGATGTAGTTTCCGATAGGCATTTCAAAAATAGGTGCCGATAGGCATTTCAGATATAGGTGCCGATAGGCATTTCAGATATAGTTGCCGATTGGCAGTTTAAAAATAGGTGCCGATAGGCATTTCAGATATAGAAGCCGATAGGCATTTCAAATGTAGGTGCCGATAGGCATTCCAGATATGGTTGCCGATAGGCATTTCAAATATAGGTGCTGATAGGCATTTCAGATGTAGTTTCCGATAGGCATTTCAAATATAGGTGCCGATAGAAATTTCAGATACAGGTGCCGATAGGCATTTCAGATATAGTTGCCAATTGGCATTTTAAAAATAGGTGCCGATAGGCATTTCAGATATAGAAGCCGATAGGCATTTCAAATATAGGTGCCGATAGGCATTCCAGATATGGTTGCCGATAGGCATTTCAAATATAGGTGCTGATAGGCATTTTAGATGTAGTTTCCGATAGGCATTTCAAAAATTGATGCCGATAGGCATTTCAGATATAGGTGCCGATAGGCATTTCAGATATAGTTGCCGATTGACATTTTAAAAACAGGTGCCGATGGGCATTTCAGATATAGAAGCCGATAGGTATATCAAATATACGTGTCGATAGGCTTTTCAGATATGGTTGCCGATAGGAATTTCAAATATAGGAGCAGATAGGCATTTCAGATGTAGTTTCCGAAAGGCATTTAAAAAATAGTTGCCGATAGGCATTTCAGAAAGAGGTGCCGATAGGCATTTCAGATATAGGTGCCGATAGGCATTTCAGATTTAGTTGCCGATTAACACTTTAAAAATAGGTGCCGATAGGCATTTTAGATGTAGTTTCCGATAGGCATTTCAAAAATAGGTGCCGATAGGCATTTCAGATATAGGTGCCGATAGGCATATCAGATATAGTTGCCGATAGGCATTTAAAATATAGGTGCCGATAATCATTTCGTATATAGGTGTCGATAGGCATTTCAGATATAAATGCCGAAATGCACTTCAGATATAGGTGCCGATAGGCATTTCTGATGTGGTTGCCGATAGGCATTTCAAATATAGGTGCTGATAGGCATTTCAGATGTAGTTTTCGATAGGCATTTCAAAAATAGGTGCCGATAGGCATTTCAGATATAGGTGCCGATAGGCACTTCAGATATAGTTGCCGATTGGCATTTTAAAAATAGGTGCCGATATGCATTTCAGATATTGAAGCCGATAGGCATTTCAAATATAGGTGCCGATAGGCATTCCAGATATGGTTGCCTATAGGCATTTCAAATATAGGTGCTGATAGGCATTTCAGATGTAGTTTCCGATAGGCATTTCAAAAATAGGTGCCGATAGGCATTTCAGATATAGGTGCCGAAAATCATTTTAGATATAGTTGCCGATTGGCATTTTAAAAATAGGTGCCGATAGGCATTTCAGATATAGAAGCCGATAGGTATTTCAAATATAGGTGTCGATAGGCATTTCAGATATGGTTGCCGATAGGCATTTCAAATATTGTTGCTGATAGGCATTTCAGATGTAGTTTCCGATAGGCATTTCAAAAATAAGTGCCGATAGGCATTTCAGATATAGGTGCCGATAGGCATTTCAGATATAGTTGCCAATTGGCATTTTAAAAATAGGTGCCGATAGGCATTTTAGATATAGAAGCCGATAGGTATTTCAAATATAGGTGTCGATAGGCATTTCAGATATGGTTGCCGATAGGCATTTCAAATATTGTTGCTGATAGGCATTTCAGATGTAGTTTCCGATAGGCATTTCAAAAATAAGTGCCGATAGGCATTTCAGATATAGGTGCCGATAGGCATTTCAGATATAGTTGCCGATTGGCATTTTAAAAATAGGTGCCGATAGGCATTTCAGATATAGGTGCCGATAGGCACTTCAGATATAGTTGCCGATTGGCATTTTAAAAATAGGTGCCGATATGCATTTCAGATATTGAAGCCGATAGGCATTTCAAATATAGGTGCCGATAGGCATTCCAGATATGGTTGCCTATAGGCATTTCAAATATAGGTGCTGATAGGCATTTCAGATGTAGTTTCCGATAGGCATTTCAAAAATAGGTGCCGATAGGCATTTCAGATATAGGTGCCGAAAATCATTTTAGATATAGTTGACGATTGGCATTTTAAAAATAGGTGCCGATAGGCATTTCAGATAGAGAAGCCGATAGGTATTTCAAATATAGGTGTCGATAGGCATTTCAGATGTGGTTGCCGATAGGCATTTCAAATATTGGTGCTGATAGACATTTCGGATGTAGTTTCCGATAGGCATTTCTAAAATTGGTGCCGATAGGCATTTCAGATATAGGTGTCGGTAGGCATTTCAGATATAGTTGCCGATTGGCATTTTAAAAATAGGTGCCGATAGGCATTTTAGATATAGAAGCCGATAGGTATTTCAAATATAGGTGTCGATAGGCATTTCAGATATGGTTGCCGATAGGCATTTCAAATATTGTTGCTGATAGGCATTTCAGATGTAGTTTCCGATAGGCATTTCAAAAATAAGTGCCGATAGGCATTTCAGATATAGGTGCCGATAGGCATTTCAGATATAGTTGCCGATTGGCATTTTAAAAATAGGTGCCGATAGGCATTTCAGATATAGAAGCCGATAGGCATTTCAAATATAGGTTCCGATAGGCATTCCAGATATGGTTGCCGATAGGCATTTCAAATATAGGTGCTGATAGGCATTTCAGATGTAGATTCCGATAGGCATTTCAAAAATAGGTGCCGATAGGCATTTCAGATATAGGTGCCGATAGGCATTTCAGATATAGTTGCTGATTGGCATTTTAAATATAGGTGCCGATAGGCATTTCAGATATAGAAGCCGATAGGCATTTCAAATATAGGTGCTGATAGGCATTCCAGATATAATTGCCGATACGCATTTCCAATATAGGTGCTGATAGGCATTTCAGATGTAGTTTCCGATAGGCATTTCAAAAATAGGTGCCGATAGGCATTTCAAATATAGGTGCCGATAGGCATTTCAGATATAGTTGCCGATTGGCATTTTAAAAATAGGTGCCGATAGGCATTTCAGATATAGAAGCCGATAGGCATTTCAAATATAGGTGCCGATAAGCATTCCAGATATGGTTGCCGATAGGCATTTTAAATATAGGTGCTGACAGGCATTTCAGATGTAGTTTCCGATAGGCATTTCAAAAATTGGTGCCGATAGGCATTTCAGATATAGGTGCCGATAGGCATTTCAGATATAGTTGCCGATTGGCATTTTAAAAATAGGTGCCGATACGCATTTCAGATATAGAAGCCGATAGGTATTTCAAATATAGGTGTCGATAGGCATTTCAGATATGGTTGCTGATAGGCATTTCAAATATAGGTGCTGATAGGCATTTCAGATGTAGTTTCCGATAGGCATTTCAAAAATAGGTGCCGATAGGCATTTCAGATATAGGTGCCGATAGGCATTTCAGATATAGTTGGCGATTGGCATTTTAAAAATAGGTGTCGATAGGCATTTCAGATATGGAAGCCGATAGGCATTTCAAATATAGGTGCCGATAGGCATTCCAGATATGGTTGCCGATAGGAATTTCAAATATAGGTGCTGATAGGCATTCCAGATGTAGTTTCCGATAGGCATTTCAAAAATTGGTGCCGATAGGCATTTCAGATTTAGGTGATGATAGGCATTTCAGATATAGTTACCGATTGGCATTTTAAAAATAGGTGCCGATAGGCATTTCAGATATAGAAGCCGATAGGTATTTCAAATATAGGTGTCGATAGGCATTTCAGATATGGTTGCCGATAGGCATTTCAAATATAAGTGCTGATAGGCATTTCAGATGTAGTTTCCGATAGGCATTTCAAAAATAGGTGCCGATAGGCATTTCAGATATAGGTGCCGATAGGCATTTCAGATATAGTTGCCGATTGGCATTTTAAAAATAGGTGCCGATAGGCATTTCAGATATAGAAGCCGATAGGCATTTCAAATATAGGTGCCGATAGGCATTCCAGATATGGTTGCCGATAGGCATTTTAAATATAGGTGCTGATAGGCATTTCAGATGTAGTTTCCGATAGGCATTTCAAAAATAGGTGCCGATGGGCATTTCAGATATAGGTGCCGATAAGCATTTCAGATATAGTTGCCAATTGGCATTTTAAAAATAAGTGTCGATAGGCATTTCAGATAGAGAAGCCGATAGGCATTTTAAATATAGGTGCCGATAGGCATTCCAGATATGGTTGCCGATAGGCATTTCAAATATAGGAGCAGATAGGCATTTCAGATGTAGTTTCCGAAAGGCATTTCAAAAATAGGAGCCAATAGGCATTTCAGATATAGGTGCCGATAGGCATTTCAGATATAGTTGCCGATTGGCATTATAAAAATAGGTGCCGATAGGCATTTCAGATATAGAAGCCGATAGGCATTTCAAAAATAGGTGCCGATAGGCATTTCAGATATAGGTGCCGATAGGCATTTCAGATATAGTTGCCGATTGGCATTTTAAATATAGGTGCCGATAGGCATTTCAGATATAGAAGCCGATAGGCATTTCAAATATAGGTGCTGATAGGCATTCCAGATATGGTTGCCGATAGGCATTTCAAATATAGGTGCTGATAGGCATTTCAGATGTAGTTTCCGATAGGCATTTCAAAAATTGGTGCCGATAAGCTTTTCAGATATAGGTGCCGATAGGCATTTCAGATATAGTTGCCGATTGGCATTTAAAAAATAGGTGCCGATAGGCATTTCAGATATAGAAGCCGATAGGTATTGCAAATATTGGTGTCGATAGGCATTTCAGGTATGGTTGACGATAGGCATTTCAAATATTGGTGCTGATAGGCATTTCAGGTATAGTTTCCGATAGGCATTTCAAAAATAGGTGCCGATAGGCATTTCAGATATAGTTACCGATTGGCATTTTAAAAATAGGTGCCGATAGGCATTTCAGATATAGAAGCCGATAGGTATTTCAAATATAGGTGTCGATAGGCATTTCAGATATGGTCGCCGATAGGCATTTCAAATATAGGTGCTGATAGGCATTTCAGATGTAGTTTCCGATAGGCATTTCAAAGATAGGTGCCGATAGGCATTCAAGATATAGGTGCCGATAGGCATTTCAGATATAGTTGCCGATTGGAATTTTAAAAATAGGTGCCGATAGGCATTTCAGATATAGAAGCCGATAGGCATTTCAAATGTAGGTGCCGATAGGCATTCCAGATATGGTTGCCGATAGGCATTTCAAATATAGGTGCTGATAGGCAGTTCAGATGTAGTTTCCGATAGGCATTTCAAAAATAGGTGCCGATAGGCATTTCAGATATAGGTGCCGATAGGCATTTCAGATATAGTTGCCAATTGGCATTTTAAAAGTAGGTCCCGATAGGCATTTCAGATATAGAAGCCGATAGGCATTTCAAATATAGGTGCTGATAGGCATTTTAGATGTAGTTTCCGATAGGCATTTCAAACATTGATGCCGATAGGCATTTCAGATATAGGTGCCGATAAGCATTTCAGATATAGTTGCCGATTAACATTTTAAAAACAGGTGCCGATAGGCATTTCAGATATAGAAGCCGATAGGTATTTCAAATATATGTGTCGATAGGCTTTTCAGATATGGTTGCCGATAGGCATTTCAAATATAGGAGCAGATAGGCATTTCAGATGTAGTTTCCGAAAGGCATTTCAAAAATAGGTGCCGATAGGCATTTCAGAAAGAGGTGCCGATAGGCATTTCAGATATAGGTGCCGAAAGGCATTTCAGATTTAGTTGCCGATTGGCACTTTAAAAATAGGTGCCGATAGGCATTTTAGATGTAATTTCCGATAGGCATTTCAAAAATAGGTGCCGATAGGCATTTCAGATATAGTTGCCGATTGGAATTTTAAAAATAGGTGCCGATAGGCATTTCAGATATTAAAGCCGATAGGCATTTCAAATATAGGTGCCGATAGGCATTCCAGATATGGTTGCCGATAGGCATTTCAAATATAGGTGCTGATAGGCATTTCAGATGTAGTTTCCGATAGGCATTTCAAAAATAGGTGCCGATAGGCATTTCAGATATAGGTGCCGATAGGCATTTCAGATATAGTTGCCGATTGGCATTTTAAAAATAGGTGCCGATAGGCATTTCAGATATAGAAGCCGATAGGCATTTCAAATATAGGTGCCGATAGGCATTCCAGATATGGTTGCTGATGAGTATTTCAAATATAGGTGCTGATAGGCATTTCAGATGTAGTTTCCGATAGGCATTTTAAAAATAGGTGCCGATAGGCATTTTAGATATAGAAGCCGATAGGTATTTCAAATATAGGTGTCGATAGGCATTTCAGATATGGTTGCCGATAGGCATTTCAAATATTGGTGCTGATAGGCATTTCAGATGTAGTTTCCGATAGGCATTTCCAAAATAGGTGCCGATAGGCATTTCAGATATAGGTGCCGATAGGCATTTCTGATATAGTTGCCGATTGGCATTTTAAAAATAGGTGCCGATAGGCATTTCAGATATAGAAGCCGATAAGCATTTCAAATATAGGTGCCGATAGGCATTCCAGATATGGTTGCCGATAGGCATTTCAAATATAGGTGCTGATAGGCATTTCAGATGTAGTTTCCGATAGGCATTTCAAATATAGGTGCCGATGGGCATTTCAGATATAGGTGCTGATAGGCATTTCAGATATAGTTGCCAATTGGCATTTTAAAAATAAGTGTCGATAGGCATTTCAGATAGAGAAGCCGATAGGCATTTTAAATATAGGTGCCGATAGGCATTCCAGATATGGTTGCCGATAGGCATTTCAAATATAGGAGCAGATAGGCATTTCAGATGTAGTTTCCGAAAGGCATTTCAAAAATAGGTGCCAATAGGCATTTCAGATATAGGTGCCGATAGGCATTTCAGATATAGTTGCCGATTGGCATTTTAAAAATAGGTGCCGATAGGCATTTCAGATATAGAAGCCGATAGGCATTTCAAATATAGGTGCCGATAGACATTCCCGATATGGTTGCCGATAGGCTATTCAAATATAAGTGCTGATAGGCATTTCAGATGTAGTTTCCGATAGGCATTTCAAAAATAGGTACCGATAGGCATTTCCGATATAGTTGCCGATTGGCATTTTAAAAATAGGTGCCGATAGGCATTTCAGATATTAAAGCCGATAGGCATTTCAAATATAGGTGCCGATAAGCATTCCAGATATGGTTGCCGATAGGCATTTCAAATATAGGTGCTGTTAGGCATTTCAGATGTAGTTTCCGATAGGCATTTCAAAAATAGGTGCCGATAGGCATTTCAGATATAGGTGCCTATAGGCATTTCAGATATAGTTGCCGATTGGCATTTTAAAAATAGGTGTCGATAGGCATCCCAGATATAGAAGCCGATAGGCATTTCAAATATAGGTGCCGATAGGCATTCCAGATATGGTTGCCGATAGGCATTTCAAATATAGGTGCTGATAGGCATTCCAGATGTAGTTTCCGATAGGCATTTCAAAAATTGGTGCCGATAGGCATTTCAGATATAGGTGCCGATAGGCATTTCAGATATATTTACCGATTGGCATATTAAAAATAGGTGCCGAAAGGCATCTCAGATATAGAAGCCGATAGGTATTTCAAATATAGGTGTCGATAGGCATTTCAGATATGGTCGCCGATAGGCATTTCAAATATAGGTGCTGATAGGCATTTCAGATGTAGTTTCCGATAGGCATTTCAAAAATAGGTGCCGATAGGCATTTCAGATATAGGTGCCGATACGCATTTCAGATATAGTTGCCGATTGGCATTTTAAAAATAGGTGCCGATAGGCATTTCAGATATAGAAGCCGATAGGCATTTCAAATGTAGGTGCCGATAGGCATTCCAGATATGGTTGCCGATAGGCATTTCAAATATAGGTGCTGATAGGCATTTCAGATGTAGTTTCCGATAGGCATTTCAAAAATAAGTGCCGATAGGCATTTCAGATATAGGCGCCGATAGGCATTTCAGATATAGTTGCCAATTGGCATTTTAAAAATAGGTGCCGATAGGCATTTCAGATATAGAAGCCGATAGGCATTTCAAATATAGGTGCCGATAGGCATTCCAGATATGGTTGCCGATAGGAATTTCAAATATAGGTGCTGATAGGCATTTTAGAAGTAGTTTCCGATAGGCATTTCAAAAATTGATGCCGATAGGCATTTCAGATATAGGTGCCGATAGGCATTTCAGATATAGTTGCCGATTGGCAGTTTAAAAACAGGTGCCAATAGGCATTTCAGATATAGAAGCCGATAGGTATTTCAAATATAGGTGTCGATAGGCTTTTCAAATATGCTTGCCGATAGGCATTTCAAATATAGGAGCAGATAGGCATTTCAGATGTAGTTTCCGAAAGGCATTTCAAAAATAGGTGCCGATAGGCATTTCAGAAAGAGGTGCCGATAGGCATTTCAGATATAGGTGCCGATAGGCATTTCAGATTCAGTTGCCGATTGGCACTTTAAAAATAGGTGCCGATAGGCATTTTAGATGTAGTTTCCGATAGGCATTTCAAAAATAGGTGCCGATAGGCATTTCAGATATAGGTGCCGATAGGCATATCAGATATAGTTGCCGATAAGCTTTTAAAATATAGGTGCCGATAGGCATTTCGTATATAGGTGTCGATAGGCATTTCAGATATAAATGCCGAAAGGCATTTCAGATATAGGTGCCGATAGGCATTTCTGATGTGGTTGCCGATAGGCATTTCAAATATAGGTGCTGATAGGCATTTCAGATGTAGTTTTCTATAGGCATTTCAAAAATAGGTGCCGATAGGCATTTCAGATATAGGTGCCGATAGGCACTTCAGATATAGTTGCCGATTGGCATTTTAAAAATAGGTGCCGATAGGCATTTCAGATATTGAAGCCGATAGGCATTTTAAATATAGGTGCCGATAGGCATTCCAGATATGGTTGCCGATAGGCATTTCAAATATAGGTGCTGATAGGCATTTCAATTGTAGTTTCCGATAGGCATTTCAAAAATAGGTGCCGATAGGCATTTCAGATATAGGTGCCGATAGGCATTTCAGATATAGGTGCCGATAGGCATTTCAGATATAGTTGCCGATTGGCATTTTAAAAATAGGTGCCGATAGGCATTTCAGATATAGAAGCCGATAGGCATTTCAAATATAGGTGCCGATAGGCATTCCAGATATGGTTGCCGATAGGCATTTCAAATATAGGTGCTGATAGGCATTTCAGATGTATTTTTCGATAGGCATTTCAAAAATAGGTGCCAATAGGCATTTCAGATATAGGTGCTGATAGGCATTTCAGATATAGTTGCCGATTGGCATTTTAAATATAGGTGCCGATAGGCATTTCAGATATAGAAGCCGATAGGCATTTCAAATATAGGTGCTGATAGGCATTCCAGATATGGTTGCCGATAGGCATTTCAAATATAGGTGCTGATAGGCATTTCAGATGTAGTTTCCGATAGGCATTTTAAAAATTGGTGCCGATAAGCATTTCAGATATAGGTGCCGATAGGCATTTTAGAGATAGTTTCCGATTGGCATTTTAAAAATAGGTGCCGATAGGCATTTCAGATATAGAAGCCGATAGGTATTTCAAATATTGGTGTCGATAGGCATTTCAGGTATGGTTGCCGATAGGCATTTCAAATATTGGTGCTGATAGGCATTTCAGATGTAGTTTCCGATAGGCATTTCAAAAATAGGTGCCGATAGGCATTTCAGATATAGGTGCCAATAGGCATTTCAGATATAGTTGCCGATTGGCATTTTAAAAATAGGTGCCGATAGGCATTTCAGATATAGAAGCCGATAGGCATTTCAAATATAGGTGCCGATAGGCATCCTAGATATGGTTGCCGATAGGAATTTCAAATATAGGTGCTGATAGGCATTTCAGATGTAGTTTCCGATAGGCATTTCAAAATTAGGTGCCGATAGGCATTTTAGATATAGGTGCCGATAGGCATTTCAGATATAGTTGCCGATTGGCATTTTAAAAATAGGTGTCGATAGGCATTTCAGATATAGAAGCCGATAGGCATTTCAAATATAGGTGCCGATAGGCATTCCAGATATGGCTGCCGATAGGCATTTCAAATACAGGTGCTGATAGGCATTCCAGATGTAGTTTCCGATAGGCATTTCAAAAATTGGTGCCGATAGGCATTTCAGATATAGGTGCCGATAGGCATTTTAGATATAGTTACCGATTGGAATTTTAAAAATAGGTGCCGATAGGCATTTCAGATATAAAAGCCGATAGGTATTTCAAATATAGGTGTCGATAGGCATTTCAGATATGGTCGCCGATAGTCATTTCAAATATAGGTGCTGATAGGCATTTCAGATGTAGTTTCCGATAGGCATTTCAAAAATAGGTGCCGATAGGCATTTCAGATATAGAAGCCGATAGGCATTTCAAATGTAGGTGCCGATAGGCATTCCAGATATGGTTGCCGATAGGCATTTTAAATATAGGTGCTGATAGGCATTTCAGTTGTAGTTTCCGATAGGCATTTCAAAAATAGGTGCCGATAGGCATTTCAGATATAGGTGCCGATAGGCATTTCAGATATAGTTGCCAATTGGCATTTTAAAAATAGGTGCCGATAGGCATTTCAGATATAGTTGCCAATTGGCATTTTAAAAATAGGTGCCTATAGGCATTTCAGATATAGAAGCCGATAGGTATTTCAAATATAGGTGCTGATAGGCATTTCAGATATAGTTGGCGATTGGCATTTTAAAAATAGGTGTCGATAGGCATTTCAGATATAGAAGCCGATAGGCATTTCAAATACAGGTGCCGATAGGCATTCCAGATATGGTTGCCGATAGGCATTTCAAATATAGGTGCTGATAGGCATTTCAGATGTAGTTTCCGATAGGCATTTCAAAAATAGTTGCCGATAGGCATTTCAGATATAGGTGCCGAGAGGCATTTCAGATATAGTTGCCGATTGGCATATTAAAAATAGGTGCCGATAGGCATTTCAGATATAGAAGCCGATAGGCATTTCAAATATAGGTGCTGATAGGCATTCCAGATATGGTTGCCGATAGGCATTTCAAATATAGGTGCTGATAGGCATTTCAGATGTAGCTTCCGTTAGGCATTTCAAAAATTGGTGCCGATAGGCATTTCAGATATAGGTGCCGAAAGGCATTTCAGATATAGTTGCCGATTGGCATTTTAAAAAAAGGTGCCGATACGCATTTCAGATTTAGAAGCCGATAGGTATTTCAAATATAGGTGTCGATAGGCATTTCAGATATGGTTGCCGATAGGCATTTCAAATATAGGTGCTGATAGGCATTTCAGATGTAGTTTCCGATAGGCATTTCAAAAATAGGTGCCGATAGGCATTTCAGATATAGTTGGCGATTGGCATTTTAAAAATAGGTGTCGATAGGCATTTCAGATATAGAAGCCGATAGGCATTTCAAATATAGGTGCCGATAGGCATTTCAGATATGGTCGCCGATAGGCATTTTTAATATAGGTGCTGATAGGCATTTCAGATGTAGTTTCCGATAGGCATTTCAAAAATAGGTGCCGATAGGCATTTCAGATATAGGTGCCGATAGGCATTTCAGATATAGTTGCCGATTGGCATTTTAAAAATAGGTGCCGATAGGCATTTCAGATATAGAAACCGATAGGCATTTCAAATGTAGGTGCCGATAGGCATTCCAGATATGGTTTCCGATAGGCATTTCAAATATAGGTGCTGATAGGCATTTCAGATGTAGTTTCCGATAGGCATTTCAAAAATAGGTGCCGATAGGCATTTCAGATATAGGTGCCGATAGGCATTTCAGATATAGTTGCCAATTGGCATTTTAAAAATAGGTGCCGATAGGCATTTCAGACATAGAAGCCGATAGGCATTTCAAATATAGGTGCCGATAGGCATTCCAGATATGGTTGCCGACAGACAATTCAAATATAGGTGCTGATAGGCATTTTAGATGTAGTTTCCTATAGGCATTTCAAAAATTGATGCCGATAGGCATTTCAGATATAGGTGCCGATAGGCATTTCAGATATAGTTGCCGATTGGCATTTTAAAAACAGATGCCGATAGGCATTTCAGATATAGAAGCCGATAGGTATTTCAAATATAGGTGTCGATAGGCTTTTCAGATATGGTTGCCGATAGGCATTTCAAATATAGGAGCAGATAGGCATTTTAGATGTAGTTTCCGAAAGGCATTTCAAAAATAGGTGCCGATAGGCATTTCAGAAAGAGGTGCCGATAGGCATTTCAGATATAGGTGCCGATAGGCATTTCAGATTTAGTTGCCGATTGGCACTTTAAAAATAGGTGTCGATAGGCATTTTAGATGTAGTTTCCGATAGGCATTTCAAAAATAGGTGCCGATAGGCATTTCAGATATAGGTGCCGATAGGCATATCAGATATAGTTGCCGATAGGCATTTAAAATATAGGTGCTGATAGGCATTTCAGATGTAGTTTTCGATAGGCATTTAAAAAATAGGTGCCGATAGGCATTTCAGATATAGGTGCCGATAGGCACTTCAGATATAGTTGCCGATTGGCATTTTAAAAATAGGTGCCGATAGGCATTTCAGATATTGAAGCCGATAGGCATTTCAAATATAGGTGCCGATAGGCATTCCAGATATAGTTGCCGATAGGCATTTCAAATATAGGTGCTGATAGGCATTTCAGATGTAGTTTCCGATAGGCATTTCCAAAATAGGTGCCTATAGGCATTTCAGATATAGGTGCCGATAGGCATTTCAGATATAGTTGCCGATTGGCACTTTAAAAATAGGTGCCGATAGGCATTTCAGATATAGAAGCCGATAGGCATTTCAAATATAGGTGCCGATAGGCATTCCAGATATGGTTGCCGATAGGCATTTCAAATGTAGGTGCTGATAGGCATTTCAGATGTAGTTTCCAATAGGCATTTCAAAAATAGGTGCCGATAGGCATTTCAGAAGTAGGTGCCGATAGGCATTTTAGATATAGTTGCCGATTGGCATTTAAAAATAGGTGCCGATTGGCATTTCAGATATAGAAGCCGATAGGCATTTCAAATATAGGTGCTGATAGGCATTCCAGATATGGTTGCCGATAGGCATTTCAAATATAGGTGCTGATAGGCATTTCAGATGTAGTTTCCGATAGGCATTTCAAAAATAGGTGCCGATAGGCATTTCAAATATAGTTGCCGATAGGCATTTCAGATATAGTTGCCGATTAGCATTTTAAAAATAGGTGCCGATAGGCATTTCAGATATAGAAGCCGATAGGCATTTCAAATATAGGTGCCGATAAGCATTCCAGATATGGTGTCCGCTAGGCATTTCAAATATAGGTGCTGATAGGCATTTCAGATGTAGTTTCCGATAGGCATTTCAAAAATTGGTGCCGATAGGCATTTCAGATAGAGGTGCCGATAGGCATTTCAGATATAGTTGCCGATTGGCATTTTAAAAATAGGTGCCGATACGCATTTCAGTTATAGAAGCCGATAGGTATTTCAAATATAGGTGTCGATAGGCATTCCAGATATGGTTGCTGATAGGCATTTCAAATATAGGTGCTGATAGGCACTTCAGATGTAGTTTCCGATAGGCATTTCAAAAATTGGAGCCGATAGGCATTTCAGATATAGGTGCCGATAGGCAATTTAGATATAGTTGCCGATTGGCATTTAAAAATACGTGCCGATTGGCATTTCAGATATAGAAGCCGATAGGCATTTCAAATATAGGTGCTGATAGGCATTCCAGATATGGTTGCTGATAGGCATTTCAAATATAGGTGCTGATAGGCACTTCAGATGTAGTTTCCGATAGGCATTTCAAAAATTGGAGCCGATAGGCATTTCAGATATACGTGCCGATAGGCATTTCAGATATAGTTGCCGATTGGCATTTTAAAAATAGGTGCCGATACGCATTTCAGTTATAGAAGCCGATAGGTATTTCAAATATAGGTGTCGATAGGCATTTCAGATATGGTTGCCGATAGGCATTTCAAATATAGGTGCTGATAGGCATTTCAGATGTAGTTTCCGATAGGCATTTCAAAAATACATGCCGATAGGCATTTCAGATATATGTGCCGATAGGCATTTCAGATATAGTTGGCGATTGGCTATTTAAAAATAGGTGCCGATTGGCATTTCAGATATAGAAGCCGATAGGCATTTCAAATATAGGTGCTGATAGGCATTCCAGATATGGTTGCTGATAGGCATTTCAAATATAGGTGCTGATAGGCATTCCAGATGTAGTTTCCGATAGGCATTTCAAAAATTGGTGCCGATAGGCATTTCAGATATAGGTGCCGATAGGCATTTCAGATATAGTTACCGATTGGCATTTCAGATATAGGTGCCGATAGGCATTTCAGATATAGTTACCGATTGGCATTTTAAAAATAGGTGCCGATAGGCATTTCAGATATAGAAGCCGATAGGCATTTCAAATATAGGTGCTGATAGGCATTCCAGATATTGTTGCCGATAGGCATTTCAAATATAGGTGCTGATAGGCATTTCAGATGTAGTTTCCGATAGGCATTTCAAAAATAGGTGCCGATAGGCATTTCAGATATAGGTGCCGATAGGCATTTCAGATATAGTTGCCGATTGGCATTTTAAAAATAGGTGCCGATAGGCATTTCAGATATAGGTGCCGATAGGCATATCAGATATAGTTGCCGATAGGCATTTCAAATATAGGTGCTGATAGGCTTTTCAGATGTAGTTTTCGATAGGCATTTCAAAACTAGGTGCCGATAGGCATTTCAGATATAGGTGCCGATAGGCATTTCAGATATAGTTGCCGATTGGCATTTTTAATATAGGTGCCGATAGGCATTTCAGATATAGAAGCCGATAGGCATTTCAAATATAGGTGCTGATAGGCATTTCAGATGTAGTTTCCGATAGGCATTTCAAAAATAGGTGCCGATAGGCATTTCAGAAATAGGTGCCGATAGGCATTTCAGATATAGTTGCCGATTGGCATTTTAAAATAGGTGCCGATAGGCATTTCAGATATAGAAGCCGATAGGCATTTCAAATGTAGGTGCCGATAGGCATCCCAGATATGTTTGCCGATAGGAATTTCAAATATAGGTGCTTATAGGCATTTCAGATGTAGTTTCCGATAGGCATTTCAAAAATAGGTGCCGATAGGCATTTTAGATATAGGTGCCGATAGGCATTTCAGATATAGTTGCCGATTGGCATTTTAAAAATAGGTGTCGATAGGCATTTCAGATATAGAAGCCGATAGGCATTTCAAATATAGGTGCTGATAGGCATTTCAGATGTAGTTTCCGATAGGCATTTCAAAAATAGGTGCCGATAGGCATTTCAGATATAGGTGCCGATAGGCATTTCAGATATAGTTGCCGATTGGCATTTTAAAAACAGGTGCCGATAGGCATTTCAGATATAGAAGCCGATAGGTATTTCAAATATAGGTGTCGATAGGCTTTTCAGATATGGTTGCCGATAGGCATTTCAAATATAGGAGCAGATAGGCATTTTAGATGTAGTTTCCGAAAGGCATTTCAAAAATAGGTGCCGATAGGCATTTCAGAAAGAGGTGCCGATGGGCATTTCAGATATAGGTGCCGATAGGCATTTCAGATTTAGTTGCCGATTGGCACTTTAAAAATAGGTGCCGATAGGCATTTTAGATGTAGTTTCCGATAGGCATTTCAAAAATAGGTGCCGATAGGCATTTCAGATAAAGGTGCCGATAGGCATATCAGATATAGTTGCCGATAGGCATTTAAAATATAGGTGCCGATAAGCATTTCGTATATAGGTGTCGATAGGCATTTCAGATACAAATGCCGAAAGGCATTTCAGATATAGGTGCCGATAGGCATTTCTGATGTGGTTGCCGATAGGCATTTCAAATATAGGTGCTGATAGGCATTTCAGATGTAGTTTTCGATAGGCATTTCAAAAATAGGTGCCGATAGGCATTTCAGATATAGGTGCCGATAGGCACTTCAGATATAGTTGCCGATTGGCATTTTAAAAATAGGTGCCGATAGGCATTTCAGATATTGAAGCCGATAGGCATTTCAAATATAGGTGCCGATAGGCATTCCAGATATGGTTGCCGATAGGCATTTCAAATATAGGTGCTGATAGGCATTTCAGATGTAGTTTCCGATAGGCATTTCAAAAATAGGTGCCGATGGGTATTTCAGATATAGGTGCTGATAGGCATTTCAGATATAGTTGCCAATTGGCATTTTAAAAATAAGTGTCGATAGGCATTTCAGATAGAGAAGCCGATAGGCATTTTAAATATAGGTGCCGATAGGCATTCCAGATATGGTTGCCGATAGGCATTTCAAATATAGGAGCAGATAGGCATTTCAGATGTAGTTTCCGAAAGGCATTTCAAAAATAGGTGCCAATAGGCATTTCAGATATAGGTGCCGATAGGCATTTCAGATATAGTTGCCGATTGGCATTTTAAAAATAGGTGCCGATAGGCATTTCAGATATAGAAGCCGATAGGCATTTCAAATATAGGTGCCGATAGACATTCCCGATATGGTTGCCGATAGGCTATTCAAATATAAGTGCTGATAGGCATTTCAGATGTAGTTTCCGATAGGCATTTCAAAAATAGGTACCGATAGGCATTTCCGATATAGTTGCCGATTGGCATTTTAAAAATAGGTGCCGATAGGCATTTCAGATATTAAAGCCGATAGGCATTTCAAATATAGGTGCCGATAAGCATTCCAGATATGGTTGCCGATAGGCATTTCAAATATAGGTGCTGATAGGCATTTCAGATGTAGTTTCCGATAGGCATTTCAAAAATAGGTGCCGATAGGCATTTCAGATATAGGTGCCGATAGGCATTTCAGATATAGTTGCCGGTTGGCATTTTAAAAATAGGTGTCGATAGGCATCCCAGATATAGAAGCCGATAGGCATTTCAAATATAGGTGCCGATAGGCATTCCAGATATGGTTGCCGATAGGCATTTCAAATATAGGTGCTGATAGGCATTCCAGATGTAGTTTCCGATAGGCATTTCAAAAATTGGTGCCGATAGGCATTTCAGATATAGGTGCCGATAGGCATTTCAGATATAGTTACCGATTGGCATATTAAAAATAGGTGCCGAAAGGCATTTCAGATATAGAAGCCGATAGGTATTTCAAATATAGGTGTCGATAGGCATTTCAGATATGGTCGCCGATAGGCATTTCAAATATAGGTGCTGATAGGCATTTCAGATGTAGTTTCCGATAGGCATTTCAAAAATAGGTGCCGATAGGCATTTCAGATATAGGTGCCGATACGCATTTCAGATATAGTTGCCGATTGGCATTTTAAAAATAGGTGCCGATAGGCATTTCAGATATAGAAGCCGATAGGCATTTCAAATGTAGGTGCCGATAGGCATTCCAGATATGGTTGCCGATAGGCATTTCAAATATAGGTGCTGATAGGCATTTTAGATGTAGTTTCCGATAGGCATTTCAAAAATAAGTGCCGATAGGCATTTCAGATATAGGTGCCGATAGGCATTTCAGATATAGTTGCCAATTGGCATTTTAAAAATAGGTGCCGATAGGCATTTCAGATATAGAAGCCGATAGGCATTTCAAATATAGGTGCCGATAGGCATTCCAGATATGGTTGCCGATAGGAATTTCAAATATAGGTGCTGATAGGCATTTTAGAAGTAGTTTCCGATAGGCATTTCAAAAATTGATGCCGATAGGCATTTCAGATATAGTTGCCGATTGGCAGTTTAAAAACAGGTGCCAATAGGCATTTCAGATATAGAAGCCGATAGGTATTTCAAATATAGGTGTCGATAGGCTTTTCAAATATGCTTGCCGATAGGCATTTCAAATATAGGAGCAGATAGGCATTTCAGATGTAGTTTCCGAAAGGCATTTCAAAAATAGGTGCCGATAAGCATTTCAGAAAGAGGTGCCGATAGGCATTTCAGATATAGGTGCCGATAGGCATTTCAGATTCAGTTGCCGATTGGCACTTTAAAAATAGGTGCCGATAGGCATTTTAGATGTAGTTTCCGATAGGCATTTCAAAAATAGGTGCCGATAGGCATTTCAGATATCGGTGCCGATAGGCATATCAGATATAGTTGCCGATAAGCTTTTAAAATATAGGTGCCGATAGGCATTTCGTATATAGGTGTCGATAGGCATTTCAGATATAAATGCCGAAAGGCATTTCAGATATAGGTGCCGATAGGCATTTCTGGTGTGGTTGCCGATAGGCATTTCAAATATAGGTGCTGATAGGCATTTCAGATGTAGTTTTCTATAGGCATTTCAAAAATAGGTGCCGATAGGCATTTCAGATATAGGTGCCGATAGGCACTTCAGATATAGTTGCCGATTGGCATTTTAAAAATAGGTGCCGATAGGCATTTCAGATATTGAAGCCGATAGGCATTTCAAATATAGGTGCCGATAGGCATTCCAGATATGGTTGCCGATAGGCATTTCAAATATAGGTGCTGATAGGCATTTCAGATGTAGTTTCCGATAGGCATTTCAAAAATAGGTGCCGATAGGCATTTCAGATATAGGTGCCGATAGGCATTTCAGATATAGGTGCCGATAGGCATTTCAGATATAGTTGCCGATTGGCATTTTAAAAATAGGTGCCGATAGGCATTTCAGATATAGAAGCCGATAGGCATTTCAAATATAGGTGCCGATAGGCATTCCAGATATGGTTGCCGATAGGCATTTCAAATATAGGTGCTGATAGGCATTTCAGATGTATTTTTCGATAGGCATTTCAAAAATAGGTGCCAATAGGCATTTCAGATATAGGTGCCGATAGGCATTTCAGATATAGTTGCCGATTGGCATTTTAAATATAGGTGCCGATAGGCATTTCAGATATAGAAGCCGATAGGCATTTCAAATATAGGTGCTGATAGGCATTCCAGATATGGTTGCCGATAGGCATTTCAAATATAGGTGCTGATAGGCATTTCAGATGTAGTTTCCGATAGGCATTTTAAAAATTGGTGCCGATAAGCATTTCAGATATAGGTGCCGATAGGCATTTCAGAGATAGTTGCCGATTGGCATTTTAAAAATAGGTGCCGATAGGCATTTCAGATATAGAAGCCGATAGGTATTTCAAATATTGGTGTCGATAGGCATTTCAGGTATGGTTGCCGATAGGCATTTCAAATATTGGTGCTGATAGGCATTTCAGATGTAGTTTCCGATAGGCATTTCAAAAATAGGTGCCGATAGGCATTTCAGATATAGGTGCCAATAGGCATTTCAGATATAGTTGCCGATTGGCATTTTAAAAATTGGTGCCGATAGGCATTTCAGATATAGAAGCCGATAGGCATTTCAATATAGGTGCCGATAGGCATCCTAGATATGGTTGCCGATAGGAATTTCAAATATAGGTGCTGATAGGCATTTCAGATGTAGTTTCCGATAGGCATTTCAAAATTAGGTGCCGATAGGCATTTTAGATATAGGTGCCGATAGGCATTTCAGATATAGTTGCCGATTGGCATTTTAAAAATAGGTGTCGATAGGCATTTCAGATATAGAAGCCGATAGGCATTTCAAATATAGGTGCCGATAGGCATTCCAGATATGGCTGCCGATAGGCATTTCAAATACAGGTGCTGATAGGCATTCCAGATGTAGTTTCCGATAGGCATTTCAAAAATTGGTGCCGATAGGCATTTCAGATATAGGTGCCGATAGGCATTTTAGATATAGTTACCGATTGGAATTTTAAAAATAGGTGCCGATAGGCATTTCAGATATAAAAGCCGATAGGTATTTCAAATATAGGTGTCGATAGGCATTTCAGATATGGTCGCCGATAGTCATTTCAAATATAGGTGCTGATAGGCATTTCAGATGTAGTTTCCGATAGGCATTTCAAAAATAGGTGCCGATAGGCATTTCAGATATAGAAGCCGATAGGCATTTCAAATGTAGGTGCCGATAGGCATTCCAGATATGGTTGCCGATAGGCATTTCAAATATAGGTGCTGATAGGCATTTCAGTTGTAGTTTCCGATAGGCATTTCAAAAATAGGTGCCCGTAGGCATTTCGGATATAGGTGCCGATAGGCATTTCAGATATAGTTGCCAATTGGCATTTTAAAAATAGGTGCCAATAGGCATTTCAGATATAGAAGCCGATAGGTATTTCAAATATAGGTGTCGATAGGCTTTTCAAATATGCTTGCCGATAGGCATTTCAAATATAGGAGCAGATAGGCATTTCAGATGTAGTTTCCGAAAGGCATTTCAAAAATAGGTGCCGATAGGCATTTCAGAAAGAGGTGCCGATAGGCATTTCAGATATAGGTGCCGATAGGCATTTCAGATTCAGTTGCCGATTGGCACTTTAAAAATAGGTGCCGATAGGCATTTTAGATGTAGTTTCCGATAGGCATTTCAAAAATAGGTGCCGATAGGCATTTCAGATATAGGTGCCGATAGGCATATCAGATATAGTTGCCGATAAGCTTTTAAAATATAGGTGCCGATAGGCATTTCGTATATAGGTGTCGATAGGCATTTCAGATATAAATGCCGAAAGGCATTTCAGATATAGGTGCCGATAGGCATTTCTGGTGTGGTTGCCGATAGGCATTTCAAATATAGGTGCTGTAGGCATTTCAGATGTAGTTTTCTATAGGCATTTCAAAAATAGGTGCCGATAGGCATTTCAGATATAGGTGCCGATAGGCACTTCAGATATAGTTGCCGATTGGCATTTTAAAAATAGGTGCCGATAGGCATTTCAGATATTGAAGCGGATAGGCATTTCAAATATAGGTGCCGATAGGCATTCCAGATATGGTTGCCGATAGGCATTTCAAATATAGGTGCTGATAGGCATTTCAGATGTAGTTTCCGATAGGCATTTCAAAAATAGGTGCCGATAGGCATTTCAGATATAGGTGCCGATAGGCATTTCAGATATAGGTGCCGATAGGCATTTCAGATATAGTTGCCGATTGGCATTTTAAAAATAGGTGCCGATAGGCATTTCAGATATAGAAGCCGATAGGCATTTCAAATATAGGTGCCGATAGGCATTCCAGATATGGTTGCCGATAGGCATTTCAAATATAGGTGCTGATAGGCATTTCAGATGTATTTTTCGATAGGCATTTCAAAAATAGGTGCCAATAGGCATTTCAGATATAGGTGCCGATAGGCATTTCAGATATAGTTGCCGATTGGCATTTTAAATATAGGTGCCGATAGGCATTTCAGATATAGAAGCCGATAGGCATTTCAAATATAGGTGCTGATAGGCATTCCAGATATGGTTGCCGATAGGCATTTCAAATATAGGTGCTGATAGGCATTTCAGATGTAGTTTCCGATAGGCATTTTAAAAATTGGTGCCGATAAGCATTTCAGATATAGGTGCCGATAGGCATTTCAGAGATAGTTGCCGATTGGCATTTTAAAAATAGGTGCCGATAGGCATTTCAGATATAGAAGCCGATAGGTATTTCAAATATTGGTGTCGATAGGCATTTCAGGTATGGTTGCCGATAGGCATTTCAAATATTGGTGCTGATAGGCATTTCAGATGTAGTTTCCGATAGGCATTTCAAAAATAGGTGCCGATAGGCATTTCAGATATAGGTGCCAATAGGCATTTCAGATATAGTTGCCGATTGGCATTTTAAAAATTGGTGCCGATAGGCATTTCAGATATAGAAGCCGATAGGCATTTCAATATAGGTGCCGATAGGCATCCTAGATATGGTTGCCGATAGGAATTTCAAATATAGGTGCTGATAGGCATTTCAGATGTAGTTTCCGATAGGCATTTCAAAATTAGGTGCCGATAGGCATTTTAGATATAGGTGCCGATAGGCATTTCAGATATAGTTGCCGATTGGCATTTTAAAAATAGGTGTCGATAGGCATTTCAGATATAGAAGCCGATAGGCATTTCAAATATAGGTGCCGATAGGCATTCCAGATATGGCTGCCGATAGGCATTTCAAATACAGGTGCTGATAGGCATTCCAGATGTAGTTTCCGATAGGCATTTCAAAAATTGGTGCCGATAGGCATTTCAGATATAGGTGCCGATAGGCATTTTAGATATAGTTACCGATTGGAATTTTAAAAATAGGTGCCGATAGGCATTTCAGATATAAAAGCCGATAGGTATTTCAAATATAGGTGTCGATAGGCATTTCAGATATGGTCGCCGATAGTCATTTCAAATATAGGTGCTGATAGGCATTTCAGATGTAGTTTCCGATAGGCATTTCAAAAATAGGTGCCGATAGGCATTTCAGATATAGAAGCCGATAGGCATTTCAAATGTAGGTGCCGATAGGCATTCCAGATATGGTTGCCGATAGGCATTTCAAATATAGGTGCTGATAGGCATTTCAGTTGTAGTTTCCGATAGGCATTTCAAAAATAGGTGCCCGTAGGCATTTCAGATATAGGTGCCGATAGGCATTTCAGATATAGTTGCCAATTGGCATTTTAAAAATAGGTGCCTATAGGCATTTCAGATATAGAAGCCGATAGGCATTTCAAATATAGGTGCCGATAGGCATTCCAGATATGGTTGCCGATAGGTATTTCAAATATAGGTGCTGATAGGCATTTCAGATATAGTTGGCGATTGGCATTTTAAAAATAGGTGTCGATAGGCATTTCAGATATAGAAGCCGATAGGCATTTCAAATATAGGTGCCGATAGGCATTCCAGATATGGTTGCCGATAGGCATTTCAAATATAGGTGCTGATAGGCATTTCAGATGTAGTTTCCGATAGGCATTTCAAAAATAGGTGCCGATAGGCATTTCAGATATAGGTGCCGAGAGGCATTTCAGATATAGTTGCCGATTGGCATATTAAAAATAGGTGCCGATAGGCATTTCAGATATAGAAGCCGATAGGCATTTCAAATATAGGTGCTGATAGGCATTCCAGATATGGTTGCCGATAGGCATTTCAAATATAGGTGCTGATAGGCATTTCAGATGTAGCTTCCGTTAGGCATTTCAAAAATTGGTGCCGATAGGCATTTCAGATATAGGTGCCGATAGGCATTTCAGATATAGTTACCGATTGGCATTTTAAAAAAAGGTGCCGATACGCATTTCAGATTTAGAAGCCGATAGGTATTTCAAATATAGGTGTCGATAGGCATTTCAGATATGGTTGCCGATAGGCATTTCAAATATAGGTGCTGATAGGCATTTCAGATGTAGTTTCCGATAGGCATTTCAAAAATAGGTGCCGATAGGCATTTCAGATATAGTTGGCGATTGGCATTTTAAAAATAGGTGTCGATAGGCATTTCAGATATAGAAGCCGATAGGCATTTCAAATATAGGTGCCGATAGGCATTTCAGATATGGTCGCCGATAGGCATTTTTAATATAGGTGCTGATAGGCATTTCAGATGTAGTTTCCGATAGGCATTTCAAAAATAGGTGCCGATAGGCATTTCAGATATAGGTGCCGATAGGCATTTCAGATATAGTTGCCGATTGGCATTTTAAAAATAGGTGCCGATAGGCATTTCAGATATAGAAGCCGATAGGCATTTCAAATGTAGGTGCCGATAGGCATTCCAGATATGGTTTCCGATAGGCATTTCAAATATAGGTGCTGATAGGCATTTCAGATGTAGTTTCCGATAGGCATTTCAAAAATAGGTGCCGATAGGCATTTCAGATATAGGTGCCGATAGGCATTTCAGATATAGTTGCCAATTGGCATTTTAAAAATAGGTGCCGATAGGCATTTCAGACATAGAAGCCGATAGGCATTTCAAATATAGGTGCCGATAGGCATTCCAGATATGGTTGCCGACAGACAATTCAAATATAGGTGCTGATAGGCATTTTAGATGTAGTTTCCGATAGGCATTTCAAAAATTGATGCCGATAGGCATTTCAGATATAGGTGCCGATAGGCATTTCAGATATAGTTGCCGATTGGCATTTTAAAAAAAGGTGCCGATAGGCATTTCAGATATAGAAGCCGATAGGTATTTCAAATATAGGTGTCGATAGGCTTTTCAGATATGGTTGCCGATAGGCATTTCAAATATAGGAGCAGATAGGCATTTTTGATGTAGTTTCCGAAAGGCATTTCAAAAATAGGTGCCGATAGGCATTTCAGAAAGAGGTGCCGATAGGCATTTCAGATATAGGTGCCGATAGGCATTTCAGATTTAGTTGCCGATTGGCACTTTAAAAATAGGTGCCGATAGGCATTTTAGATGTAGTTTCCGATAGGCATTTCAAAAATAGGTGCCGATAGGCATTTCAGATAAAGGTGCCGATAGGCATATCAGATATAGTTGCCGATAGGCATTTAAAATATAGGTGCCGATAAGCATTTCGTATATAGGTGTCGATAGGCATTTCAGATACAAATGCCGAAAGGCATTTCAGATATAGGTGCCGATAGGCATTTCTGATGTGGTTGCCGATAGGCATTTCAAATATAGGTGCTGATAGGCATTTCAGATGTAGTTTTCGATAGGCATTTCAAAAATAGGTGCCGATAGGCATTTCAGATATAGGTGCCGATAGGCACTTCAGATATAGTTGCCGATTGGCATTTTAAAAATAGGTGCCGATAGGCATTTCAGATATTGAAGCCGATAGGCATTTCAAATATAGGTGCCGATAGGCATTCCAGATATGGTTGCCGATAGGCATTTCAAATATAGGTGCTGATAGGCATTTCAGATGTAGTTTCCGATAGGCATTTCAAAAATAGGTGCCGATGGGCATTTCAGATATAGGTGCTGATAGGCATTTCAGATATAGTTGCCAATTGGCATTTTAAAAATAAGTGTCGATAGGCATTTCAGATAGAGAAGCCGATAGGCATTTTAAATATAGGTGCCGATAGGCATTCCAGATATGGTTGCCGATAGGCATTTCAAATATAGGAGCAGATAGGCATTTCAGATGTAGTTTCCGAAAGGCATTTCAAAAATAGGTGCCAATAGGCATTTCAGATATAGGTGCCGATAGGCATTTCAGATATAGTTGCCGATTGGCATTTTAAAAATAGGTGCCGATAGGCATTTCAGATATAGATGCCGATAGGCATTTCAAATATAGGTGCCGATAGACATTCCCGATATGGTTGCCGATAGGCTATTCAAATATAAGTGCTGATAGGCATTTCAGATGTAGTTTCCGATAGGCATTTCAAAAATAGGTACCGATAGGCATTTCCGATATAGTTGCCGATTGGCATTTTAAAAATAGGTGCCGATAGGCATTTCAGATATTAAAGCCGATAGGCATTTCAAATATAGGTGCCGATAAGCATTCCAGATATGGTTGCCGATAGGCATTTCAAATATAGGTGCTGATAGGCATTTCAGATGTAGTTTCCGATAGGCATTTCAAAAATAGGTGCCGATAGGCATTTCAGATATAGGTGCCGATAGGCATTTCAGATATAGTTGCCGATTGGCATTTTAAAAATAGGTGTCGATAGGCATCCCAGATATAGAAGCCGATAGGCATTTCAAATATAGGTGCCGATAGGCATTCCAGATATGGTTGCCGATAGGCATTTCAAATATAGGTGCTGATAGGCATTCCAGATGTAGTTTCCGATAGGCATTTCAAAAATTGGTGCCGATAGGCATTTCAGATATAGGTGCCGATAGGCATTTCAGATATAGTTACCGATTGGCATATTAAAAATAGGTGCCGAAAGGCATTTCAGATATAGAAGCCGATAGGTATTTCAAATATAGGTGTCGATAGGCATTTCAGATATGGTCGCCGATAGGCATTTCAAATATAGGTGCTGATAGGCATTTCAGATGTAGTTTCCGATAGGCATTTCAAAAATAGGTGCCGATAGGCATTTCAGATATAGGTGCCGATACGCATTTCAGATATAGTTGCCGATTGGCATTTTAAAAATAGGTGCCGATAGGCATTTCAGATATAGAAGCCGATAGGCATTTCAAATGTAGGTGCCGATAGGCATTCCAGATATGGTTGCCGATAGGCATTTCAAATATAGGTGCTGATAGGCATTTCAGATGTAGTTTCCGATAGGCATTTCAAAAATAAGTGCCGATATGCATTTCAGATATAGGTGCCGATAGGCATTTCAGATATAGTTGCCAATTGGCATTTTAAAAATAGGTGCCGATAGGCATTTCAGATATAGAAGCCGATAGGCATTTCAAATATAGGTGCCGATAGGCATTCCAGATATGGTTGCCGATAGGAATTTCAAATATAAGTGCTGATAGGCATTTTAGAAGTAGTTTCCGATAGGCATTTCAAAAATTGATGCCGATAGGCATTTCAGATATAGGTGCCGATAGGCATTTCAGATATAGTTGCCGATTGGCAGTTTAAAAACAGGTGCCAATAGGCATTTCAGATATAGAAGCCGATAGGTATTTCAAATATAGGTGTCGATAGGCTTTTCAAATATGCTTGCCGATAGGCATTTCAAATATAGGAGCAGATAGGCATTTCAGATGTAGTTTCCGAAAGGCATTTCAAAAATAGGTGCCGATAGGCATTTCAGAAAGAGGTGCCGATAGGCATTTCAGATATAGGTGCCGATAGGCATTTCAGATTCAGTTGCCGATTGGCACTTTAAAAATAGGTGCCGATAGGCATTTTAGATGTAGTTTCCGATAGGCATTTCAAAAATAGGTGCCGATAGGCATTTCAGATATAGGTGCCGATAGGCATTTCAGATATAGTTGCCTATTGGTATTTTAAATATAGGTGCCGATAGGCATTTCAGCTATAGAAGCCGATAGGCATTTCAAATATAGGTGCTGATAGGCATTCCAGATATGGTTGCCGATAGGCATTTCAAATATAGGTGCTGATAGGCATTTCAGATGTAGTTTCCGATAGGCATTTCAAAAATTGGTGCCGATAAGCATTTCAGATATAGGTGCCGATAGGCATTTCAGATATAGTTGCCGATTAGCATTTTAAAAATAGGTGCCGATAGGCATTTCAGATATAGAAGCCGATAGGCATTTCAAATGTAGGTGCCGATAGGCATTCCAGATATGGTTGCTGATAGGCATTTCAAATATAGGTGCTGATAGGCATTTCAGATGTAGTTTCCGATAGGCATTTCAAAAATAGGTGCCGATTGGCATTCAGATATAGGTGCCGATAGGCATTTCAGATATAGTTGCCAATTATCATTTTAAAAATAGGTGCCGATAGGAATTTCAGATATAGAAGCCGATAGGCATTTCAAATATAGGTGCCGATAGGAATTCCAGATATGGTTGCCGATAGGTTATTTCAAATATAGGTGCTGATAGGCATTTTAGATGTAGTGTCCGATAGGCATTTCAAAAATTGATGCCGATAGGCATTTCAGATATAGGTGCCGATAGGCATTTCAGATATAGTTGCCGATTGGCATTTTAAAAACAGGTGCCGATAGGCATTTCAGATATAGAAGCCGATAGGCATTTCAAAAATAGGTGCTGATAGGCATTCCAGATATGGTTGCCGAAAGGCATTTCAAATATAGGTGCTGATAGGCATTTCAGATGTAGTTTCCGATAGGCATTTCAAAAATTGGTGCCGATAGGCATTTCAGATATAGGTGCCGATAGGCATTTCAGATATAGTTGCCGATTAGCATTTTAAAAATAGGTGCCGATACGCATTTCAGATATAGAAGCCGATAGGTATTTCAAATATAGGTGTCGATAGGCATTTCAGATATGGTTGCCGATAGGCATTTCAAATATAGGTGCTGATAGGCATTTCAGATGTAGTTTCCGATAGGCATTTCAAAAATAGGTGCCGATAGGCATTTCAGATATAGGTGCCGATAGGCATTTCAGATATAGTTGGCGATTGGCATTTTAAAAATAGGTGTCGATAGGCATTTCAGATATAGAAGCCGATAGGCATTTCAAATATAGGTGCCGATAGGCATTTCAGATATGGTCGCCGATAGGCATTTCAAATATAGGTGCTGATAGGCATTTCAGATGTAGTTTCCGATAGGCATTTCAAAAATAGGTGCCGATAGGCATTTCAGATATAGGTGCCGATAGGCATTTCAGATTTAGTTGCCGATTGGCACTTTAAAAATAGGTGCCGATAGGCATTTTAGATCTAGTTTCCGATAGGCATTTCAAAAATAGGTGCCGATAGGCATTTCAGATATAGGTGCCGATAGGCATATCAGATATAGTTGCCGATAGGCATTTAAAATATAGGTGCCGATAGGCATTTCGTATAAAGGTGTCGATAGGCATTTCAGATATAAATGCCGAAAGGCATTTCAGATATAGGTGTCGATAGGCATTTTTGATGTGGTTGCCGATAGGCATTTCAAATATAGGTGCTGATAGGCATTTCAGATGTAGTTTTCGATAGGCATTTCAAAAATAGGTGCCGATAGGCATTTCAGATATAGGTGCCGATAGGCACTTCAGATATAGTTGCCGATTGGCATTTTAAAAATAGGTGCCGATAGGCATTTCAGATATTGAAGCCGATAGGCATTTTAAATATAGGTGCCGATAGGCATTCCAGATATGGTTGCCGATAAGCATTTCAAATATAGGTGCTGATAGGCATTTTCAGATGTAGTTTCCGATAGGCATTTCAAAAACAGGTGCCGATAGGCATTTCAGATATAGGTGCCGATAGGCATTTCAGATATAGTTGCCGATCGGCATTTTAAAAATAGGTGCCGATAGGCATTTCAGATATAGAAGCCGATAGGCATTTCAAATATAGGTGCCGATAGGCATTCCAGATATGGTTGCCGATAGGTATTTCAAATATAGGTGCCGATAGGCATTCCAGATATGGTTGCCGATAGGTATTTCAAATATAGGTGCTGATAGGCATTTCAGATATAGTTGGCGATTGGCATTTTAAAAATAGTTGTCGATAGGCATTTCAGATATAGAAGCCGATAGGCATTTCAAATATAGGTGCCGATAGGCATTCCAGATATGGTTGCCGATAGGCATTTCCAATATAGGTGCTGATAGGCATTTCAGATGTAGTTTCCGATAGGCATTTCAAAAATAGGTGCCGATAGGCATTTCAGATATAGAAGCCGATAGGCATTTCAAATATAGGTGCCGATAGGCATTCCAGATATGGTTGCCGATAGGTATTTCAAATATAGGTGCTGATAGGCATTTTAGATATAGTTGGCGATTGGCATTTTAAAAATAGTTGTCGATAGGCATTTCAGATATAGAAGCCGATAGGCATTTCAAATGTAGGTGCCGATAGGCATTCCAGATATGGTTGCTGATAGGCATTTCAAATATAGGTGCTGATAGGCATTTCAGATGTAGTTTCCGATAGGAATTTCAAAAATAGGTGCCGATAGGCATTACAGAAAGAGGTGCCGATAGGCATTTCAGATATAGGTGCCGATAGGCATTTCAGATTTAGTTGCCGATTGGCACTTGAAAAATAGGTGCCGATAGGCATTTTAGATCTAGTTTCCGATAGGCATTTCAAAAATAGGTGCCGATAGGCATTTCAGATATATTGCCGATAGGCATATCAGATATAGTTGCCGATAGGCATTTAAAATATAGGTGCCGATAGGCATTTCGTATAAAGGTGTCGATAGGCATTTCAGATATAAATGCCGAAAGGCATTTCAGATATAGGTGCCGATAGGCATTTCAGATATAGTTGCCGATTGGCATTTTAAAAACAGGTGCCGATAGGCATTTCAGATATAGAAGCCGATAGGTATTTCAAATATAGGTGTCGATAGGCTTTTTAGATATGGTTGCCGATAGGCATTTCTAATATAGGAGCAGATAGGCATTTCAGATGTAGTTTCCGAAAGGCATTTCAAAAATAGGTGCCGATAGGCATTACAGAAAGAGGTGCCGATAGGCATTTCAGATATAGGTGCCGATAGGCATTTCAGATTTAGTTGCCGATTGGCACTTGAAAAATAGGTGCCGATAGGCATTTTAGATCTAGTTTCCGATAGGCATTTCAAAAATAGGTGCCGATAGGCATTTCAGATATAGGTGCCGATAGGCATATCAGATATAGTTGCCGATAGGCATTTCAGATATTGAAGCCGATAGGCATTTCAAATATAGGTGCCGATAGCCATTTTAGATATGGTTGCCGATAGGCATTTCAAATATAGGTGCTGATAGGCATTTCAGATGTAGTTTCCGATAGGCATTTCAAAAATTGGTGCCGATAGGCATTTCAGATATAGGTGCCGATAGGCATTTCAGATATAGTTGCCGATTGGCATTTTAAAAATAGGTGCCGATAGGCATTTCAGATATAGAAGCCGATAGGCATTTCAAATATAGGTGTCGATAGGCATTTCAGATATGGTTCTCGATAGGCATTTCAAATATTGGTGCTGATAGGCATTTCAGATGTAGTTTCCGATAGGCATTTCCAAAATAGGTGCCGATAGGCATTTCAGATATAGAAGCCGATAGGCATTTCAAATATAGGTGCCGATAGGCATTCCAGATATGGTTGCCGATAGGCATTTCAAATATATGTGCTGATAGGCATTTCAGATGTAGTTTCCGATAAGCATTTCAAAAATAGGTGCCGATGGGCATTTCAGATATAGGTGCCGATAGGCATTTTAGATATAGTTGCCAATTGGCATTTTAAAAATAAGTGTCGATAGGCATTTCAGATAGAGAAGCCGATAGGCATTTTAAATATAGGTGCCGATAGGCATTCCAGATATAGTTGCCGATAGGCATTTCAAATATAGGAGCAGATAGGCATTTCAAATGTAGTTTCCGAAAGGCATTTCAAAAATAGGTGCCAATAGGCATTTCAGATATAGGTGCCGATAGGCATTTCAGATATAGTTGCCGATTGGCATTTTAAAAATAGGTGCCGATAGGCATTTCAGATATAGAAGCCGATAGGCATTTCAAATATAGGTGCCGATAGGCATTCCCGATATGGTTGCCGATAGGCTATTCAAATATAAGTGCTGATAGGCATTTCAGATGTAGTTTCCGATAGGCATTTCAAAAATAGGCACCGATAGGCATTTCAGATATAGTTGCCGATTGGCATTTTAAAAATAGGTGCCGATAGGCATTTCAGATATAGTTGCCGATTGGCATTTCAAAAATAGGTGCCGATAGGCATTTTAGATATAGGTGCCGATAGGCATATCAGATATAGTTGCCGATAGGCATTTCAAATATAGGTGCTGATAGGCATTTCAGATGTAGTTTTCGATAGGCATTTCAGAAATAGACGCCGATAGGCATTTCAGATATAGGTGCCGAAAGGCATTTCAGATATATTTGCCGATTGGCATTTTAAATATAGGTGCCGATAGGCATTTCAGATATAGAAGCCGATTGGCATTTCAAATATAGGAGCTGATAGGCATTCCAGATATGGTTGCCGATAGGTATTTCAAATATAGGTGCTGATAGGCATTTCAGATGTAGTTTCCGATAGGCATTTCAAAAATTGGTGCCGATAAGCATTTCAGATATAGGTGCCGATAGGCATTTCAGATATAGTTGCCAATTGGCATTTTAAAAATAGGTGCCGATAGGAATTTCAGATATAGAAGCCGATAGGCATTTCCAATATAGGTGCCGATAGGAATTCCAGATATGGTTGCCGATAGGCATTTCAAATATAGGTGCTGATAGGCATTTTAGATGTAGTTTCCGATAGGCATTTCAAAAATTGATGCCGATAGGCATTTCAGATATAGGTGCCGATAGGCATTTCAGATATAGTTGCCGATTGGCATTTTAAAAACAGGTGCCGATAGGCATTTCAGATATAGAAGCCGATAGGTATTTCAAATATAGGTGTCGATAGGCTTTTTAGATATGGTTGCCGATAGGCATTTCAAATATAGGAGCAGATAGGCATTTCAGATGTAGTTTCCGAAAGGCATTTCAAAAATAGGTGCCGATAGGCATTACAGAAAGAGGTGCCGATAGGCATTTCAGATATAGGTGCCGATAGGCATTTCAGATTTAGTTGCCGATTGGCACTTTAAAAATAGGTGCCGATAGGCATTTTAGATCTAGTTTCCGATAGGCATTTCAAAAATAGGTGCCGATAGGCATTTCAGATATAGGTGCCGATAGGCATTTAAAATATAGGTGCCGATAGGCATTTCGTATAAAGGTGTCGATAGGCATTTCAGATATAAATGCCAAAAGGCATTTCAGATATAGGTGTCGATAGGCATTTTTGATGTGGTTGCCGATAGGCATTTCAAATATAGGTGCTGATAGGCATTTCAGATGTAGTTTTCGATAGGCATTTCAAAAATAGGTGCCGATAGGCATTTCAGATATAGGTGCCGATAGGCACTTCAGATATAGTTGCCGATTGGCATTTTAAAAATAGGTGCCGATAGGCATTTCAGATATTGAAGCCGATAGGCATTTCAAATATAGGTGCCGATAGGCATTCCAGATATGGTTGCCGATAGGCATTTCAAATATAGGTGCTGATAGGCATTTCAGATGTAGTTTCCGATAGGCATTTCAAAAATAGGTGCCGATAGGCATTTCAGATATAGGTGCCGATAGGCATTTCAGATATAGTTGCCGATCGGCATTTTAAAAATAGGTGCCGATAGGCATTTCAAATATAGGTGCCGATAGGCATTCCAGATATGGTTGCCGATAGGTATTTCAAATATAGGTGCTAATAGGCATTTCAGATATAGTTGGCGATTGGCATTTTAAAAATAGGTGTCGATAGGCATTTCAGATATAGAAGCCGATAGGCATTTCAAATATAGGTGCCGATAGGCATTCCAGATATGGTTGCCGATAGGCATTTCAAATATAGGTGCTGATAGGCATTTCAGATGTAGTTTCCGATAGGCATTTCAAAAATAGGTTCCGATAGACATTTCAGATATAGGTGCCGATAGGCATTTCAGATATTGTTGCGGATTGGCATTTTAAAAATAGGTGCCGATAGGCATTTCAGATATAGAAGCCGATAGGCATTTCAAATATAGGTGCCGATAGGCATTCCAGATATGGTTGCCGATAGGCATTTCAAATATAGGTGCTGATAGGCATTCCAGATGTAGTTTCCGATAGGCATTTTAAAAATTGGTGCCGTTATGCATTTTAGATATAGGTGCCGGTAGGCATTTCAGATATAGTTACCGATTGGCATTTTAATAATAGGTGCCGATAGGCATTTCAGATATAGAAGCCGATAGGTATTTCAAATATAGGTGTCGATAGGCATTTCAGATATGGTTGCCGATAGGCATTTCAAATATAAGTGCTGATAAGCATTTCAGATGTAGTTTCCGATAGGCATTTCAAAAATAGGTGCCGATAGGCATTTCAGATATAGGTGCCGATAGGCATTTCAGATATAGTTGCCGATTGGCATTTCAAAAATAGGTGCCGATAGGCATTTCAGATATAGAAGCCGATAGGCATTTCAAATATAGGTGCCGATAGGTATTCCAGATATGGTTGCCGATAGGCATTTTAAATATAGGTGCTGATAGGCATTTCAGATTTAGTTTCCGATAGCCATTTCAAAAATAGGTGCCGATGGGCATTTCAGATATAGGTGCCGATAGGCATTTCAGATATAGTTGCCAATTGGCATTTTAAAAATAAGTGTCGATAGGCATTTCAGATAGAGAAGCCGATAGGCGTTTTAAATATAGGTGCCGATAGGCATTCCAGATATGGTTGCCGATAGGCATTTCAAATATAGGAGCAGATAGGCATTTCAGGTGTAGTTTCCGAAAGGCATTTCAAAAATAGGTGCCGATAGGCATTTCAGAAAGAGGTGCCGATAGGCATTTCAGATATAGGTGCCGATAGGCATTTCAAATATAGGAGCAGATAGGCATTTCAGATGTAGTTTCCGAAAGGCATTTCAAAAATAGGTGCCAATAGGCATTTCAGATATAGGGGCCGATAGGCATTTCAGATATAGTTGCCGATTGGCATTTTAAAAATAGGTGCCGATAGGCATTTCAGATATAGAAGCCGATAGGCATTTCAAATATAGGTGCCGATAGGCATTCCCGATATGGTTGCCGATAGGCTATTCAAATATAAGTGCTGATAGGCATTTCAGATGTAGTTTCCGATAGGCATTTCAAAAATAGGTACCGATAGGCATTTCAGATATAGTTGCCGATTGGCATTTTAAAAATAGGTGCCGATAGGCATTTCAGATATAGTTGCCGATTGGCATTTCAAAAATAGGTGCCGATAGGCATTTTAGATATAGGTGCCGATAGGCATATCAGATATAGTTGCCGATAGGCATTTCAAATATAGGTGCTGATAGGCATTTCAGATGTAGTTTTCGATAGGCATTTCAAAAATAGGTGCCGATAGGCATTTCAGATATAGGTGCCGAAAGGCATTTCAGATATAGTTGCCGATTGGCATTTTAAATATAGGTGCCGATAGGCATTTCAGATATAGAAGCCGATAGGCATTTCAAATATAGGAGCTGATAGGCATTCCAGATATGGTTGCCGATAGGCATTTCAAATATAGGTGCTGATAGGCATTTCAGATGTAGTTTCCGATAGGCATTTCAAAAATTGGTGCCGATAAGCATTTCAGATATAGGTGCCGATAGGCGTTTCAGATATAGTTGCCGATTGGCATTTCAAAAATAGGTGCCGATAGGCATTTCAGATATAGAAGCCGATAGGCATTTCAAATATAGGTGCCGATAGGCATTTCAGATATAGTTGCCAATTGGCATTTTAAAAATAGGTGTGATAGGCATTTCAGATATAGAAGCCGATAGGCATTTCAAATATAAGTGCCGATAGGCATACCAGATATGGTTGCCGATAGGCATTTCAAAAATAGGTACCGATAGGCATTTCAGATATAGGTGCCGATAGGCATTTCAGATATAGAAGCCGATAGGTATTTCAAATATAGGTGTCGATAGGCATTTCAGATATGGTCGCCGATTGGCATTTTTAAAATAGGTGCCGATAGGCATTTCAGATATTGAAGCCGATAGGCATTTCAAATATAGGTGCCGATAGGCATTCCAGATATGGTTGCCGATAGGTATTTCAAATATAGGTGCTGATAGGCATTTCAGATATAGTTGGCGATTGGCATTTTAAAAATATGTGTCGGTAGGCATTTCAGATATAGAGGCCGATAGGCATTTCAAATATAGGTGCCGATAGGCATTCCAGATATGGTTGCCGATAGGCATTTCAAATATAGGTGCTGATAGGCATTTCAGATGTAGTTTCCGATAGGCATTTCAAAAATAGGTGCCGATAGGCATTTCAGATATAGGTGCCGATAGGCATTTCAGATATAGTTGGCGATTGGCATTTTAAAAATAGGTGTCGATAGGCATTTCAGATATAGAAGCCGATAGGCATTTCAAATATAGGTGCCGATAGGCATTTCAGATATGGTCGCCGATAGGCATTTCAAATATAGGTGCTGATAGGCATTTCAGATGTAGTTTCCGATAGGCATTTCAAAAATAGGTGCCGATAGGCATTTCAGATATAGGTGCCGATAGGCATTTCAGATATAGTTGCCAATTGGCATTTTAAAAATAGGTGCCAATAGGCATTTCAGATATAGAAGCCGATAGGCATTTCAAATAGAGGTGCCGATAGGCATTCCAGATATGGTTGCCGATAGGCATTTCAAAAATAGGTGCTGATAGGCATTTTAGATGTAGTTTCCGTTAGGCATTTCAAAAATTGATGCCGATAGGCATTTCAGATATAGGTGCCGATAGGCATTTCAGATATAGTTGCCGATTGGCATTTTAAAAACAGGTGCCGATAGGCATTTTAGATATAGAAGCCGATAGGTATTTCAAATATAGGTGGCGATAGGCTTTTCAGATATGGTTGCCGATAGGCATTTCAAATATAGGAGCAGATAGGCATTTCAGATGTAGTTTCCGAAAGGCATTTCAAAAATAGGTGCCGATAGGCATTTCAGAAAGAGGTGCCGATAGGCATTTCAGATATAGGTGCCGATAGGCATTTCAGATTTAGTTGCCGATTGGCACTTTAAAAATAGGTGCCGATAGGCATTTTAGATGTAGTTTCCGATAGGCATTTCAAAAATAGGTGATGATAGGCATTTCAGATATATTTGCCGATTGGCATTTTAAAAATAGGTGCCGATAGGCATTTCAGATATTGAAGCCGATAGGCATTTCAAATATAGGTGCCGATAGCCATTCCAGATATGGTTGCCGATAGTCATTTCAAATATAGGTGCTGATAGGCATTTCAGATGTAGTTTCCGATAGGCATTTCAAAAATAGGTGCCGATAGGCATTTCAGATATAGGTGCCGATAGGCATTTCAGATATAGTTGCCGATTGGCATTTTAAAAATAGGTGCCGACAGGCATTTCAGATATAGAAGCCGATAGGCATTTCAAATATAGGTGCCGATAGGCATTCCAGATATGGTTTCCGATAGGTATTTCAAATATAGGTGCTGATAGGCATTTCAGATGTAGTTTCCGATAGGCATTTCAAAAATAGGTGCCGATGGTACATTTCAGATATAGGTGCCGATAGGCATTTTAGATATAGTTGCCAATTGGCATTTTAAAAATAAGTGTCGATAGGCATTTCAGATAGAGAAGCCGATAGGCATTTTAAATATAGGTGCCGATAGGCATTCCAGATATGGTTGCCGATAGGCATTTCAAATATAGGAGCAGATAGGCATTTCAGATGTAGTTTCCGAAAGGCATTTAAAAAATAGGTGCCAATAGGCATTTCAGATATAGGTGCCGATAGGCATTTCAGATATAGTTGCCGAATGGCATTTTAAAAATAGGTGCCGGTAGGCATTTCAGATATAGAAGCCGATAGGCATTTCAAATATAGGCGCCGATAGGCTATTCAAATATAAGTGCTGATAGGCATTTCAGATTTAGTTTCCGATAGGCATTTCAAAAATAGGTACCGATAGGCATTTCAGATATAGTTGCCGATTGGCATTTTAAAAATAGGTGCCGATAGGCATTTCAGATATAGTTGCCGATTGGCATTTCAAAAATAGGTGCCGATAGGCATTTTAGATATAGGTGCCGATAGGCATATCAGATATAGTTGCCGATAGGCATTTCAAATATAGGTGCTGATAGGCATTTCAGATGTAGTTTTCGATAGGCATTTCAAAAATAGGTGCCGATAGGCATTTCAGATATAGTTGCCGAAAGGCATTTCAGATATAGTTGCCGATTGGCATTTTAAATATAGGTGCCGATAGGCATTTCAGATATAGAAGCCGATAGGCATTTCAAATATAGGAGCTGATAGGCATTCCAGATATGGTTGCCGATAGGCATTTCAAATATAGGTGCTGATAGGCATTTCAGATGTAGTTTCCGATAGGCATTTCAAAAATTGGTGCCGATAGGCATTTCAGATATAGTTGCCGATTGGCATTTTAAAAATAGGTGCCGATAGGCATTTTAGATATAGAAGCCGATAGGCATTTCAAATATAGGTGCTGATAGGCATTCCAGATATGGTTGCCGAAAGGCATTTCAAATATAGGTGCTGATAGGCATTTCAGATGTAGTTTCCGATAGGCATTTCAAAAAAAGGTGCCGATAGGCATTTCAAATATAGGTGCCGATAGGCATTTCAGATATAGTTGCCGATTGGCATTTTAAAAATAGGTGCCGATAGGCATTTCAAATATAGGTGCCGATAAGCATTTCAGATATGGTTGCCGATAGGCATTTCAAATATAGGTGCTGATAGGCATTTCAGATGTAGTTTCCGATAGGCATTTCAAAAATTGGTGCCGATAGGCATTTCAGATATAGGTGCCGATAGGCATTTCAGATATAGTTGCCGATTGGCATTTTAAAAATAGGTGCCAATACGCATTTCAGATATAGAAGCCGATAGGTATTTCAAATAAAGGTGTCGATAGGCATTTCAGATATGGTTGCCGATAGGCATTTCAAATATAGGTGCTAATAGGCATTTCAGATGTAGTTTCCGATAGGCATTTCAAAAATAGGTGCCGATAGGCATTTCAGATATAGGTGCCGATAGGCATTTCAGATATAGTTGGCGATTGGCATTTTAAAAATAGGTGTCGATAGGCATTTCAGATATAGAAGCCGATAGGCATTTCAAATATAGGTGCCGATAGGCATTTCAGATATGGTCGCCGATAGGCATTTCAAATATAGGTGCTGATAGGCATTTCAGATTGTAGTTTCCGATAGGCATTTCAAAAATAGGTGCCGATAGGCATTTCAGATATAGGTGCCGATAGGCATTTCAGATATAGTTGCCGATTGGCATTTTAAAAATAGGTGCCGATAGGCATTTCAGATATAGAAGCCGATAGGCATTTCAAATGTAGGTGCCGATAGGCATTCCAGATATGGTTGCCGATAGGCATTTCAAATATAAATGCTGATAGGCATTTCAGATGTAGTTTCCGATAGGCATTTCAAAAATAGGTGCCGATAGGCATTTCAGATATAGGTGCCGATAGGCATTTCAGATATAGTTGCCAATTGGCATTTTAAAAATAGGTGCCAATAGGCATTTCAGATATAGAAGCCGATAGGCATTTCAAATATAGGTGCCGATAGGCTTTCTAGATATGGTTGCCGATAGGCATTTCAAATATAGGTGCTGATAGGTATTTTAGATGTAGTTTCCGATAGGCATTTAAAAAATTGTTGCCGAAAGGCATTTCAGATATAGGTGCCGATAGGCATTTCAGATATAGTTGCCGTTTGGCATTTTAAAAACAGGTGTTGATAGGCATTTCAGATATAGAAGCCGATAGGTATTTCAAATATAGGTGTCGATAGGCTTTTCAGATATGGTTGCCGATAGGCATTTCAAATATAGGAGCAGATAGGCATTTCAGATGTAGTTTCCTAAAGGCATTTCAAAAATAGGTGCCGATAGGCATTTCAGAAAGAGGTGCCGATAAGAATTTCAGATATAGGTGCCGATAGGCATTTCAGATTTAGTTGCCGATTGGTACTTTAAAAATAGGTGCCGATAGGCATTTTAGATGTAGTTTCCGATAGGCATTTCAAAAATAGGTGCCGATAGGCATTTCAGATATAGGTGCCGATAGGCATATCGGATATAGTTGCCGATAGGCATTTAAAATATAGGTGCCGATGGGCATTTCGTATATAGGTGTCGATAGGCATTTCAGATATAAATGCCGAAAGGCATTTCAGATATAGGTGCCGATAGACATTTCTGATGTGGTTGCCGATAGGCATTTCAAATATAGGTGCTGATAGGCATTTCAGATGTAGTTTTCGACAGGCATTTTAAAAAAATGGTGTCGATAGGCATTTCAGATATAGGTGCCGATAGGCATTTCAGATATAGTTGCCGATTGGCATTTAAAAATAGGTGCCGATAGGCATTTCAGATATAGAAGCCGATAGGCATTTCAAATATAGGTGCTGATAGGCATTCCAGATATGGTTGCCGATAGGCATTTCAAATATAGGTGCTGATAGGCATTTCAGATGTAGTTTCCGATAGGCATTTCCAAAATAGGTGCCGATAGGCATTTCAGATATAGGTGCCGATAGGCATTTCAGATATAGTTGCCGATTGGCACTTTAAAAATAGGTGCCGATAGGCATTTCAGATATAGAAGCCGATAGGCATTTCAAATATAGGTGCCGATAGGCATTCGAGATATGGTTGCCGATAGGCATTTCAAATATAGGTGCTGATAGGCATTTCAGATGTAGTTTCCAATAGGCATTTCAAAAATAGGTGCCGATAGGCATTTCAGATATAGGTGCCGATAGGCATTTCAGATATAGTTGCCGATTGGCATTTAAAAATAGGTGCCGATAGGCATTTCAGATATAGAAGCCGATAGGCATTTCAAATATAGGTGCTGATAGGCATTCCAGATATGGTTGCCGATAGGCATTTCAAATATAGGTGCTGATAGGCATTTCAGATGTAGTTTCCGATAGGCATTTCAAAAATAGGTGCCGATAGGCATTTCAAATATAGGTGCCGATAGGCATTTCAGATATAGTTGCCGATTGGCATTTTTAAAATAGGTGCCAATAGGCATTTCAGATATAGAAGCCGATAGGCATTTCAAATATAGGTGCCGATAAGCATTCCAGATATGGTTGCCGATAGGCATTTCAAATATAGGTGCTGATAGGCATTTCAGATGTAGTTTCCGATAGGCATTTCAAAATTGGTGCCGATAGGCATTCCAGATATAGGTGCCGATAGGCATTTCAGTTATAGTTGCCGATTGTCATTTTAAAAATAGGTGCCGATACGCATTTCAGATATAGAAGCCGATAGGTATTTTAAATATAGGTGTCGATAGGCATTTCAGATATGGTTGCCGATAGGCACTTCAAATATAGGTGTTGATAGGCAGTTCAGATGTAGTTGGCGATTGGCATTTTAAAAATAGGTGTCGATAGGCATTTCAGATATAGAAGCCGATAGGCATTTCAAATATAGGTGCCGATAGGCATTCCAGATATGGTTGCCGATAGGCATTTCAAATATAGGTGTTGATAGGCATTTCAGATGTAGTTGGCGATTGGCTTTTCAAAAATAGGTGCCGATAGGCATTTCAGATATAGGTGCCGATAGGCATTTCAGATATAGTTGGCGATTGGCATTTTAAAAATAGGTGTCGATAGGCATTTCAGATATAGAAGCCGATAGGCATTTCAAACATAGGTGTCGATAGGCAATTTAGATATGGCTGCCGATAGGCATTTCAAATATAAGTGCTGATAGGCATTTCAGATGTAGTTTCCGATAGGCATTTCAAAAATAGGTGCCGATAGGCATTTCAGATATAGGTGCCGATAGGCATTTCAGATATAGTTGCCGATTGGCATTTTAAAAATAGGTGCCGATAGGCATTTCAGATACAGAAGCCGATAGGCATTTTAAATATAGGTGCCGATAGGCATTCCAGATATGGTTGCCGATAGGCATTTTAAATATAGGTGCTGATAGGCATTTCAGATGTAGTTTCCGATAGGCATTTCAAAAATAGGTGCCGATGGGCATTTCGGATATAGGTGCCGATAGGCATTTCAGATATAGTTGCCAATTGGCATTTTAAAAATAAGGTGTCGATAGGCATTTCAGATAGAGAAGCCGATAGGCATTTTAAATATAGGGTGCCGATAGGCATTCCAGATATGGTTGCCGATAGGCATTTCAAATATACGAGCAGATAGGCATTTCAGATGTAGATTCCGAAAGGCATTTCAAAAATAGGTTCCAATAGGCATTTCAGATATAGGTGCCGATAGGCATTTCAGATATAGTTGCCGATTGGCATTTTAAAAATAGGTGCCGATACGCATTTCAGATATAGAAGCCGATAGGTATTTCAAATATAAGTGTCGATAGGCATTTCAGATATGGTTGCCGATAGGCATTTCAAATATAGGTGTTGATAGGCATTTCAGATGGAGTTGGCGATTGGCATTTCAAAAATAGTTGCCGATAGGCATTTCAGATATAGGTGCCGATAGGCATTTCAGATATAATTGGCGATTGGTATTTTAAAAATAGGTGTCGATAGGCATTTCAGATATAAAAGCCGATAGGCATTTCAAATATAGGTGCCGATAGGCATTCCAGATATAGTTGCCGATAGGCATTTCAAATATAGGTGCTTATAGGCATTTCAGATGTAGTTTCCGATAGGCATTTCAAAAATTGGTGCCGATAGGCATTTCTGATATAGGTGCCGATAGGCATTTCAGATATAGTTACCGATTGGCATTTTAAAAATAGGTGCCGATAGGCATTTCAGATATAGAAACCGATAGGTATTTCAAACATAGGTGTCGATAGGCAATTTAGATATGTTTGCCGATAGGCATTTCAAATATAAGTGCTGATAGGCATTTTAGATGTAGTTTCCGATAGGCATTTCAAAAATAGGTGCCGATAGGCATTTCAGATATAGGTGCCGATAGGCATTTCAGATATAGTTGCCGATTGGCATTTTAAAAATAGGTGCCGATAGGCATTTCAGATACAGAAGCCGATAGGCATTTCAAATGTAGGTGCCGATAGGCATTCCAGATATGGTTGCCGATAGGCATTTTAAATATAGGTGCTGATAGGCATTTCAGATGTAGTTTCCGATAGGCATTTCAAAAATAGGTGCCGATGGGCATTTCAGATATAGGTGCCGATAGGCATTTCAGATATAGTTGCCAATTGGCATTTTAAAAATAAGTGTCGATAGGCATTTCAGATAGAGAAGCCGATAGGCATTTTAAATATAGGTGCCGATAGGCATTCCAGATATGGTTGCCGATAGGCATTTCAAATATACGAGCAGATAGGCATTCCAGATGTAGTTTCCGAAAGGCATTTCAAAATAGGTGCCAATAGGCATTTCAGATATAGGTGCCGATAGGCATTTCAGATATAGGTGCCGATAGGCATTTCAGATATAGTTGCCGATTGGCACTTTAAAAATAGGTGCCGATAGGCATTTCAGATAAAGAAGCCGATAGGCATTTCAAATATAGGTGCCGATAGGCATTCGAGATATGGTTGCCGATAGGCATTTCAAATATAGGTGCTGATAGGCATTTCAGATGTAGTTTCCAATAGGCATTTCAAAAATAGGTGCCGATAGGCATTTCAGATATAGGTGCCGATAGGCATTTCAGATATAGTTGCCGATTGGCATTTAAAAATAGGTGCCGATAGGCATTTCAGATATAGAAGCCGATAGGCATTTCAAATATAGGTGCTGATAGGCATTCCAGATATGGTTGCCGATAGGCATTTCAAATATAGGTGCTGATAGGCATTTCAGATGTAGTTTCCGATAGGCATTTCAAAAATAGGTGCCGATAGGCATTTCAAATATAGGTGCCGATAGGCATTTCAGATATAGTTGCCGATTGGCATTTTTAAAATAGGTGCCGATAGGCATTTCAGATATAGAAGCCGATAGGCATTTCAAATATAGGTGCCGATAAGCATTCCAGATATGGTTGCCGATAGGCATTTCAAATATAGGTGCTGATAGGCATTTCAGATGTAGTTTCCGATAGGCATTTCAAAAATTGGTGCCGATAGGCATTCCAGATATAGGTGCCGATAGGCATTTCAGTTATAGTTGCCGATTGGCATTTTAAAAATAGGTGCCGATACGCATTTCAGATATAGAAGCCGATAGGTATTTCAAATATAGGTGTCGATAGGCATTTCAGATATGGTTGCCGATAGGCACTTCAAATATAGGTGTTGATAGGCAGTTCAGATGTAGTTGGCGATTGGCATTTTAAAAATAGGTGTCGATAGGCATTTCAGATATAGAAGCCGATAGGCATTTCAAATATAGGTGCCGATGGGCATTCCAGATATGGTTGCCGATAGGCATTTCAAATATAGGTGTTGATAGGCATTTCAGATGTAGTTGGCGATTGGCATTTCAAAAATAGGTGCCGATAGGCATTTCAGATATAGGTGCCGATAGGCATTTCAGATATAGTTGGCGATTGGCATTTTAAAAATAGGTGTCGATAGGCATTTCAGATATAGAAGCCGATAGGCATTTCAAACATAGGTGTCGATAGGCAATTTAGATATGGCTGCCGATAGGCATTTCAAATATAAGTGCTGATAGGCATTTCAGATGTAGTTTCCGATAGGCATTTCAAAAATAGGTGCCGATAGGCATTTCAGATATAGGTGCCGATAGGCATTTCAGATATAGTTGCCGATTGGCATTTTAAAAATAGGTGCCGATAGGCATTTCAGATACAGAAGCCGATAGGCATTTTAAATATAGGTGCCGATAGGCATTCCAGATATGGTTGCCGATAGGCATTTTAAATATAGGTGCTGATAGGCATTTCAGATGTAGTTTCCGATAGGCATTTCAAAAATAGGTGCCGATGGGCATTTCGGATATAGGTGCCGATAGGCATTTCAGATATAGTTGCCAATTGGCATTTTAAAAATAAGTGTCGATAGGCATTTCAGATAGAGAAGCCGATAGGCATTTTAAATATAGGTGCCGATAGGCATTCCAGATATGGTTGCCGATAGGCATTTCAAATATACGAGCAGATAGGCATTTCAGATGTAGATTCCGAAAGGCATTTCAAAAATAGGTTCCAATAGGCATTTCAGATATAGGTGCCGATAGGCATTTCAGATATAGTTGCCGATTGGCATTTTAAAAATAGGTGCCGATACGCATTTCAGATATAGAAGCCGATAGGTATTTCAAATATAAGTGTCGATAGGCATTTCAGATATGGTTGCCGATAGGCATTTCAAATATAGGTGTTGATAGGCATTTCAGATGGAGTTGGCGATTGGCATTTCAAAAATAGTTGCCGATAGGCATTTCAGATATAGGTGCCGATAGGCATTTCAGATATAATTGGCGATTGGTATTTTAAAAATAGGTGTCGATAGGCATTTCAGATATAAAAGCCGATAGGCATTTCAAATATAGGTGCCGATAGGCATTCCAGATATAGTTGCCGATAGGCATTTCAAATATAGGTGCTTATAGGCATTTCAGATGTAGTTTCCGATAGGCATTTCAAAAATTGGTGCCGATAGGCATTTCTGATATAGGTGCCGATAGGCATTTCAGATATAGTTACCGATTGGCATTTTAAAAATAGGTGCCGATAGGCATTTCAGATATAGAAACCGATAGGTATTTCAAACATAGGTGTCGATAGGCAATTTAGATATGTTTGCCGATAGGCATTTCAAATATAAGTGCTGATAGGCATTTTAGATGTAGTTTCCGATAGGCATTTCAAAAATAGGTGCCGATAGGCATTTCAGATATAGGTGCCGATAGGCATTTCAGATATAGTTGCCGATTGGCATTTTAAAAATAGGTGCCGATAGGCATTTCAGATACAGAAGCCGATAGGCATTTCAAATGTAGGTGCCGATAGGCATTCCAGATATGGTTGCCGATAGGCATTTTAAATATAGGTGCTGATAGGCATTTCAGATGTAGTTTCCGATAGGCATTTCAAAAATAGGTGCCGATGGGCATTTCAGATATAGGTGCCGATAGGCATTTCAGATATAGTTGCCAATTGGCATTTTAAAAATAAGTGTCGATAGGCATTTCAGATAGAGAAGCCGATAGGCATTTTAAATATAGGTGCCGATAGGCATTCCAGATATGGTTGCCGATAGGCATTTCAAATATACGAGCAGATAGGCATTCCAGATGTAGTTTCCGAAAGGCATTTCAAAAATAGGTGCCAATAGGCATTTCAGATATAGGTGCCGATAGGCATTTCAGATATAGTTGCCGATTGGAATTTTAAAAATAGGTGCCGATAGGCATTTCAGATATAGAAGCCGATAGGCATTTCAAATATAGGTGCCGATAGGCATTCCCGATATGGTTGCCGATAGGCTATTCAAATATAAGTGCTGATAGGCATTTCAGATGTAGTTTCTGATAGGCATTTCAAAAATAGGTACCGATAGGCATTTCAGATATAGGTGCCGATTGGCATTTCAAAAATAGGTGCCGATAGGCATTTCAGATATAGGTGCCGAGAGGCATATCAGATATAGTTGCCGATAGGCATTTCAAATATAGGTGCTGATAGGCATTTTAGATGTAGTTTTCGATAGGCATTTCAAAAATAGGTGTTGATAGGCATTTCAGATATAGGTGCCGATAGGCATTTCAGATATAGTTGCCGATTGGCATTTTAAATATAGGTGCCGATAGGCATTTCAGCTATAGAAGCCGATAGGCATTTCAAATATAGGTGCTGATAGGCATTCCAGATATGGTTGCCGATAGGCATTTCAAATATAGGTGCTGATAGGCATTTCAGATGTAGTTTCCGATAGGCATTTCAAAAATTGGTGCCGATAAGCATTTCAGATATAGGTGCCGATAGGCATTTCAGATATAGTTGCCGATTAGCATTTTAAAAATAGGTGCCGATAGGCATTTCAGATATAGAAGCCGATAGGCATTTCAAATGTAGGTGCCGATAGGCATTCCAGATATGGTTGCTGATAGGCATTTCAAATATAGGTGCTGATAGGCATTTCAGATGTAGTTTCCGATAGGCATTTAAAAAATAGGTGCCGATAGGCATTTCAGATATAGGTGCCGATAGGCATTTCAGATATAGTTGCCAATTGGCATTTTAAAAATAGGTGCCGATAGGAATTTTAGATATAGAAGCCGATAGGCATTTCAAATATAGGTGCCGATAGGAATTCCAGATATGGTTGCCGATAGGCATTTCAAATATAGGTGCTGATAGGCATTTTAGATGTAGTTTCCGATAGGCATTTCAGATATAGGTGCCGATGGGCATTTCAGATATAGTTGCCGATTGGCATTTTAAATACAGGTGCCGATAGGCATTTCAGATATAGAAGCCGATAGGTATTTCAAATATAGGTGTCGATAGGCTTTTTAGATATGGTTGCCGATAGGCATTTCAAATATAGGAGCAGATAGGCATTTCAGATGTAGTTTCCGAAAAGCATTTCAAAAATAGGTGCCGATAGGCATTACAGAAAGAGGTGCCGATAGGCATTTCAGATATAGGTGCCGATAGGCATTTCAGATTTAGTTGCCGATTGGCACTTTAAAAATAGGTGCCGATAGGCATTTTAGATCTAGTTTCCGATAGGCATTTCAAAAATAGGTGCCGATAGGCATTTCAGATATAGGTGCCGATAGGCATATCAGATATAGTTGCCGATAGGCATTTAAAATATAGGTGCCGGTAGGCATTTCGTATAAAGGTGTCGATAGGCATTTTAGATATAAATGCCGAAAGGCATTTCAGATATAGGTGTCGATAGGCATTTTTGATGTGGTTGCCGATAGGCATTTCAAATATAGGTGCTGATAGGCATTTCAGATGTAGTTTTCGATAGGCATTTCAAAAATAGGTGCCGATAGGCATTTCAGATATAGGTGCCGATAGGCACTTCAGATATAGTTGCCGATTGGCATTTTAAAAATAGGTGCCGATAGGCATTTCAGATATTGAAGCCGATAGGCATTTCAAATATAGGTGCCGATAGGCATTCCAGATATGGTTGCCGATAGTCATTTCAAATATAGGTGCTGATAGGCATTTCAGATGTAGTTTCCGATAGGCATTTCAAAAATAGGTGCCGATAGGCATTTCAGATATAGGTGCTGATAGGCATTTCAGATATAGTTGCCGATCGGCATTTTAAAAATAGGTGCCGATAGGCATTTCAGATATAGAAGCCGATAGGCATTTCAAATATAGGTGCCGATAGGCATTCCAGATATGGTTGCCGATAGGTATTTCAAATATAGGTGCTAATAGGCATTTCAAATATAGTTGGCGATTGGCATTTTAAAAATAGGTGCCGATAGGCATTCCAGATATGGTTGCCGATAGGTATTTCAAATATAGGTGCTGATAGGCATTTCAGATGTAGTTTCCGATAGGCATTTCTAAAATTGGTGCCGATAGGCATTTCAGATATAGGTGCCGATAGGCATTTCAGATATAGTTGCCGATTGGCATTTTAAAAATAGGTGTCGATAGGCATTTTAGATATAGAAGCCGATAGGTATTTCAAATATAGGTGTCGATAGGCATTTCAGATATGGTTGCCGATAGGCATTTCAAATATTGGTGCTGATAGGCATTTCAGATGTAGTTTCCGATAGGCATTTCAGATATAGGTGCCGATAGGCATTTCAGATATAGTTGCCGATTGGCATTTTAAAAATAGGTGCCGATAGGCATTTCAGATATAGAAGCCGATAGGCATTTCAAATATAGGTGCCGATAGGCATTCCAGATATGGTTGCCGATAGGCATTTCAAATATAGGTGCTGATAGGCATTTCAGATGTAGTTTCCGATAGGCATTTCAAAAATAGGTGCCGATGGGCATTTCAGATATAGGTGCCGATAGGAATTTTAGATATAGTTGCCAATTGGCATTTTAAAAATAAGTGTCGATAGGCATTTCAGATAGAGAAGCCGATAGGCATTTTAAATATAGGTGCCGATAGGCATTCCAGATATGGTTCCCGATAGGCATTTCAAATATAGGAGCAGATAGGCATTTTAGATGTAGTTTCCGAAAGGCATTTCAAAAATAGGTGCCAATAGGCATTTCAGATATAGGTGCCGATAGGCATTTCAGATATAGTTGCCGATTGGCATTTTAAAAATAGGTGCCGATAGGCATTTCAGATATAGAAGCCGATAGGCATTTCAAATATAGGTGCCGATAGGCATTCCCGATATGGTTGCCGATAGGCATTTCAAATATAGGTGCTGATAGGCATTTCAGATGTAGTTTCCGATAGGCATTTCAAAAATTGGTGCCGATAAGCATTTCAGATATAGGTGCCGATAGGCATTTCAGATATAGTTGCCGATTGGCATTTTAAAAATAGGTGCCGATAGGCATTTCAGATATTGAAGCCGATAGGTATTTCAAATATTGGTGTCGATAGGCATTTCAGGTATGGTTGCCGATAGGCATTTGAAATATTGGTGCTGATAGGCATTTCAGATGTAGTTTCCGATAGGCATTTCAAAAATAGATGCCGATAGGCATTTCAGATATAGGTGCCGATAGGCATTTCAGATATAGTTGCCGATTGGCATTTTAAAAATAGGTGCCGATAGGCATTTCAGATATAGAAGCCGATAGGCATTTCAAATATAGGTGCCGATAGGCATCCCAGATATGGTTGCCGATAGGAATTTCAAATATAGGTGCTGATAGGCATTTCAGATGTAGTTTCCGATAAGCATTTCAAAAATAGGTGCCGATAGGCATTTTAGATATATGTGCCGATAGGCATTTCAGATATAGAAGCCGATAGGCATTTCAAATATAGGTGCCGATAGGCATTCCAGATATCGTTGCCGATAGGCATATCAAATATAGGTGCTGATAGGCATTCCAGATGTAGTTTCCGATAGGCATTTCAAAATTTGGTGCCGATAGGCATTTCAGATAATGGTGCCGATAGGCATTTCAGATATAGAAGCCGATAGGCATTTCAAATATAGGTGCTGATAGGCATTCCAGATATGGTTGCCGATAGGCATTTCAAATATAGGTGCTGATAGGCATTTCAGATGTAGTTTCCGATAGGCATTTCAAAAATAGGTGCCGATAGGCATTTCAAATATAGGTGCCGATAGGCATTTCAGATATAGTTGCCGATTGGCATTTTTAAAATAGGTGCCGATAGGCATTTCAGATATAGAAGCCGATAGGCATTTCAAATATAGGTGCCGATAAGCATTCCAGATATGGTTGCCGATAGGCATTTCAAATATAGGTGCTGATAGGCATTTCAGATGTAGTTTCCGATAGGCATTTCAAAAATTGGTGCCGATAGGCATTCCAGATATAGGTGCCGATAGGCATTTCAGATATAGTTGCCGATTGGCATTTTAAAAATAGGTGCCGATACGCATTTCAGATATAGAAGCCGATAGGTATTTCAAATATAGGTGTCGATAGGCATTTCAGATATGGTTGCCGATAGGCATTTCAAATATAGGTATTGATAGGCATTTAGGATGTAGTTGGCGATTGGCATTTTAAAAATAGGTGTCGATAGGCATTTCAGATATAGAAGCCGATAGGCATTTCAAATATAGGTGCCGATAGGCATTCCAGTTATGGTTGCCGATAGGCATTTCAAATATAGGTGTTGATAGGCATTTCAGATGTAGTTGGCGATTGGCATTTCAAAAATAGGTGCCGATAGGCATTTCAGATATAGGTGCCGATAGGCATTTCAGATATAGTTGGCGATTGGCATTTTAAAAATAGGTGTCGATAGGCATTTCAGATATAGAAGCCGATAGGCATTTCAAACATAGGTGTCGATAGGCAATTTAGATATGGCTGCCGATAGGCATTTCAAATATAAGTGCTGATAGGCATTTCAGATGTAGTTTCCGATAGGCATTTCAAAAATAGGTGCCGATAGGCATTTCAGATATAGGTGCCGATAGGCATTTCAGATATAGTTGCCGATTGGCATTTTAAAAATAGGTGCCGATAGGCATTTCAGATACAGAAGCCGATAGGCATTTTAAATATAGGTGCCGATAGGCATTCCAGATATGGTTGCCGATAGGCATTTTAAATATAGGTGCTGATAGGCATTTCAGATGTAGTTTCCGATAGGCATTTCAAAAATAGGTGCCGATGGGCATTTCGGATATAGGTGCCGATAGGCATTTCAGATATAGTTGACAATTGGCATTTTAAAAATAAGTGTCGATAGGCATTTCAGATAGAGAAGCCGATAGGCATTTTAAATATAGGTGCCGATAGGCATTCCAGATATGGTTGCCGATAGGCATTTCAAATATACGAGCAGATAGGCATTTCAGATGTAGTTTCCGAAAGGCATTTCAAAAATAGGTTCCAATAGGCATTTCAGATATAGGTGCCGATAGGCATTTCAGATATAGTTGCCGATTGGCATTTTAAAAATAGGTGCCGATACGCATTTCAGATATAGAAGCCGATAGGTATTTCAAATATAGGTGTCGATAGGCATTTCAGATATGGTTGCCGATAGTCATTTCAAATATAGGTGTTGATAGGCATTTCAGATGGAGTTGGCGATTGGCATTTCAAAAATAGGTGCCGATAGGCATTTCAGATATAGGTGCCGATAGGCATTTCAGATATAGTTGGCGATTGGTATTTTAAAAATAGGTGTCGATAGGCATTTCAGATATAAAAGCCGATAGGCATTTCAAATATAGGTGCCGATAGGCATTCCAGATATGGTTGCCGATAGGCATTTCAAATATAGGATCTTATAGACATTTCAGATGTAGTTTCCAATAGGAATTTCAAAAATTGGTGCCGATAGGCATTTCTGATATAGGTGCCGATAGGCATTTCAGATATAGTTACCGATTGGCATTTTAAAAATAGGTGCCGATAGGCATTTCAGATATAGAAACCGATAGGTATTTCAAACATAGGTGTCGATAGGCAATTTAGATATGGTTGCCGATAGGCATTTCAAATATAAGTGCTGATAGGCATTTTAGATGTAGTTTCCGATAGGCATTTCAAAAATAGGTGCCGATAGGCATTTCAGATATAGGTGCCGATAGGCATTTCAGATATAGAAGCCGACAGGCATTTCAAATATAGGTGCCGATAGGCATTCCAGATATAGAAACCGATAGGTATTTCAAACATAGGTGTCGATAGGCAATTTAGATATGGTTGCCGATAGGCATTTCAAATATAAGTGCTGATAGGCATTTTAGATGTAGTTTCCGATAGGCATTTCAAAAATAGGTGCCGATAGGCATTTCAGATATAGGTGCCGATAGGCACTTCAGATATAGTTGCCGATTGGCATTTTAAAAATAGGTGCCGATAGGCATTTCAGATATTGAAGCCGATAGGCATTTCAAATATAGGTGCCGATAGGCATTCCAGATATGGTTGCCGATAGTCATTTCAAATATAGGTGCTGATAGGCATTTCAGATGTAGTTTCCGATAGGCATTTCAAAAATAGGTGCCGATAGGCATTTCAGATATAGAAACCGATAGGTATTTCAAACATAGGTGTCGATAGGCAATTTAGATATGGTTGCCGATAGGCATTTCAAATATAAGTGCTGATAGGCATTTTAGATGTAGTTTCCGATAGGCATTTCAAAAATAGGTGCCGATAGGCATTTCAGATATAGGTGCCGATAGGCACTTCAGATATAGTTGCCGATTGGCATTTTAAAAATAGGTGCCGATAGGCATTTCAGATATTGAAGCCGATAGGCATTTCAAATATAGGTGCCGATAGGCATTCCAGATATGGTTGCCGATAGTCATTTCAAATATAGGTGCTGATAGGCATTTCAGATGTAGTTTCCGATAGGCATTTCAAAAATAGGTGCCGATAGGCATTTCAGATATAGGTGCTGATAGGCATTTCAGATATAGTTGCCGATCGGCATTTTAAAAATAGGTGCCGATAGGCATTTCAGATATAGAAGCCGATAGGCATTTCAAATATAGGTGCCGATAGGCATTCCAGATATGGTTGCCGATAGGTATTTCAAATATAGGTGCTAATAGGCATTTCAGATATAGTTGGCGATTGGCATTTTAAAAATAGGTGCCGATAGGCATTCCAGATATGGTTGCCGATAGGTATTTCAAATATAGGTGCTGATAGGCATTTCAGATGTAGTTTCCGATAGGCATTTCTAAAATTGGTGCCGATAGGCATTTCAGATATAGGTGCCGATAGGAATTTCAGATATAGTTGCCGATTGGAATTTTAAAAATAGGTGTCGTTAGGCATTTTAGATATAGAAGCCGATAGGTATTTCAAATATAGGTGTCGATAGGCATTTCAGATATGGTTGCCGATAGGCATTTCAATATTGGTGCTGATAGGCATTTCAGATGTAGTTTCCGATAGGCATTTCAGATATAGGTGCCGATAGGCATTTCAGATATAGTTGCCGATTGGCATTTTAAAAATAGGTGCCGATAGGCATTTCAGATATAGAAGCCGATAGGCATTTCAAATATAGGTGCCGATAGGCATTCCAGATATGGTTCCCGATAGGCATTTCAAATATAGGAGCAGATAGGCATTTCAGATGTAGTTTCCGAAAGGCATTTCAAAAATAAGTGCCAATAGGCATTTCAGATATAGGTGCCGATAGGCATTTCAGATATAGTTGCCGATTGGCATTTTAAAAATAGGTGCCGATAGGCATTTCAGATATAGAAGCCGATAGGCATTTCAAATATAGGTGCCGATAGGCATTCCCGATATGGTTGCCGATAGGCTATTCAAATATAAGTGCTGATAGGCATTTCAGATGTAGTTTCCGATAGGCATTTCAAAAATACGTACCGATAGGCATTTCAGATATAGTTGCCGATTGGCATTTTAAAAATAGGTGCCGATAGGCATTTCAGATATAGAAGCCGATAGGCATTTCAAATATAGGTGCCGATAGGCATTCCCGATATGGTTGCCGATAGGCTATTCAAATATAGGAGCAGATAGGCATTTCAGATGTAGTTTCCGAAAGGCATTTCAAAAATAAGTGCCAATAGGCATTTCAGATATAGGTGCCGATAGGCATTTCAGATATAGTTGCCAAATGGCATTTTAAAAATAGGTGCCGATAGGCATTTCAGATATAGAAGCCGATAGGCATTTCAAATATAGGTGCCGATAGGCATTCCCGATATGGTTGCCGATAGGCTATTCAAATATAAGTGCTGATAGGCATTTCAGATGTAGTTTCCGATAGGCATTTCAAAAATAGGTACCGATAGGCATTTCAGATATAGTTGCCGATTTGCATTTTAAAAATAGGTGCCGATGGGCATTTCAGATATAGAAGCCGATAGGCATTTCAAATATAGGAGCTGATAGGCATTCCAGATATGGTTGCCAATAGGCATTTCAAATATAGGTGCTGATAGGCATTTCAGATGTAGTTTCCGATAGGCATTTCAAAAATTGGTGCCGATAAGCATTTCAGATATAGGTGCCGATAGGCATTTCAGATATAGTTGCCGATTGGCATTTTAAAAATAGGTGCCGATAGGCATTTCAGATATAGAAGCCGATAGGTATTTCAAATATTGGTGTCGATAGGCATTTCAGGTATGGTTGCCGATAGGCATTTCAAATATTGGTGCTGATAGGCATTTCAGATGTAGTTTCCGATAGGCATTTCAAAAATAGGTGCCGATAGGCATTTCAGATATAGGTGCCGATAGGCATTTCAGATATAGTTGCCGATTGGCATTTTAAAAATAGGTGTCGATAGGCATTTCAGATATAGAAGCCGATAGGCATTTCAAATATAGGTGCCGATAGGCATTCCAGATATCGTTGCCGATAGGCATTTCAAATATAGGTGCTGATAGGCATTCCAGATGTAGTTTCCGATAGGCATTTCAAAAATTGGTGCCGATAGGCATTTCAGATAATGGTGCCGATAGGCATTTCAGATATAGTTACCGATTGGCATTTTAAAAATGGGTGCCGATAGGCATTTCAGATATAGAAGCCGATAGGTATTTCAAATATAGGTGTCGATAGGCATTTCAGATATGGTCGCCGATAGGCATTTCAAATATAGGTGCTGATAGGAATTTCAGATAGAGTTTCCGATAGGCATTTCAAAAATAGGTGCCGATAGGCATTTCAGATATAGGTGCCAATAGGCTTTTCAGATATAGTTGCCGATTGGCATTTTAAAAATAGGTGCCGATAGGCATTTCAGATATAGAAGCCGATAGGCATTTCAAATGTAGGTGCCGATAGGCATTCCAGATATGGTTGCCGTTAGGCATTTCAAATATAGGTGCTGATAGGCATTTCAGTTGTAGTTTCCGATAGGCATTTCAAAAATAGGTGCCGATAGGCATTTCAGATATAGGTGCCGATAGGCATTTCAGATATAGTTGCCAATTGGCATTTTAAAAATAGGTGCCGATAGGCATTTCAGATATAGAAGCCGATAGGCATTTCAAATATAGGTGCCGATAGGTATTCCAGATATGGTTGCCGATAGGCATTTCAAAAATAGGTGCCGATAGGCATTTCAGATATAGGTGCCGATAGGCATATCAGATATAGTTGCCGATAGGCATTTAAAATATAGGTGCCGATAGGCATTTCGTATATAGATGTCGATAGGCATTTCAGATATAAATGCCGAAAGGCATTTCAGATATAGGTGCCGATAGGCATTTCTGATGTGGTTGCCGATAGGCATTTCAAATATAGGTGCTGATAGGCATTTCAGATGTAGTTGCCGATTGGCATTTTAAAAACAGGTGCCGATAGGCATTTCAGATATAGTTGCCGATTTGCATTTTAAAAATAGGTGCCGATAGGCATTTCAGATATAGTTGCCGATTGGCATTTCAAAAATAGGTGCCGATAGGCATTTTAGATATAGGTGCCGATAGGCATATCAGATATAGTTGCCGATAGGCATTTCAAATATAGGTGCTGATAGGCATTTCAGATGTAGTTTTCGATAGGCATTTCAAAAAAAGGTGCCGATAAACATTTCAGATATAGGTGCCGAAAGGCATTTCAGATATAGTTGCCGATTGGCATTTTAAATATAGGTGCCGATAGGCATTTCAGATATAGAAGCCGACAGGCATTTCAAATATAGGAGCTGATAGGCATTCCAGATATGGTTGCCGATAGGCATTTCAAATATAGGTGCTGATAGGCATTTCAGATGTAGTTCCCGATAGGCATTTCAAAAATTGGTGCCGATAAGCATTTCAGATATAGGTGCCGATAGGCATTTCAGATATAGTTGCCGATTGGCATTTTAAAAATAGGTGCCGATAGGCATTTCAGATATAGAAGCCGATAGGTATTTCAAATATTGGTGTCGATAGGCATTTCAGGTATGGTTGCCGATAGGCATTTCAAATATTGGTGCTGATAGGCATTTCAGATGTAGTTTCCGATAGGCATTTCAAAAATAGGTGCCGATAGGCATTTCAGATATAGGTGCCGATAGGCATTTCAGATATAGTTGCCGATTGGCATTTTAAAAATAGGTGCCGATAGGCATTTCAGATATAGAAGCCGATAGGCATTTCAAATATAGGTGCCGATAGGCATCCCAGATATGGTTGCCGATAGGAATTTCAAATATAGGTGCTGATAGGGATTTCAGATGTAGTTTCCGATAAGCATTTCAAAAATAGGTGCCGATAGGCATTTTAGATATATGTGCCGATAGGCATTTCAGATATAGTTGCCGATTGGCATTTTAAAAATAGGTGTCGATAGGCATTTCAGATATAGAAGCCGATAGGCATTTCAAATATAGGTGCCGATAGGCATTCCAGATATCGTTGCCGATAGGCATTTCAAATATAGGTGCTGATAGGCATTCCAGATGTAGTTTCCGATAGGCATTTCAAAAATTGGTGCCGATAGGCATTTCAGATAATGGTGCCGATAGGCATTTCAGATATAGTTACCGATTGGCATTTTAAAAATGGGTGCCGATAGGCATTTCAGATATAGAAGCCGATAGGCATTTCAAATATAGGTGCTGATAGGCATTCCAGATATGGTTGCCGAAAGGCATTTCAAATATAGGTGCTGATAGGCATTTCAGATGTAGTTTCCGATAGGCATTTTAAAAATAGGTGCCGATAGACATTACAAATATAGGTGCCGATAGGCATTTCAGATATAGTTGCCGATTAGCATTTTAAAAATAGGTGCCGATAGGCATTTCAGATATAGAAGCCGATAGGCATTTCAAATATAGGTGCCAATAAGCATTCCAGATATGGTTGCCGATAGGCATTTCAAATATAGGTGCTGATAGGCATTTTAGATGTAGTTTCCGATAGGCATTTCAAAAATTGGTGCCGATAGGCATTTCAGATATAGGTGCCGATAGGCATTTCAGATATAGTTGCCGATTAGCATTTTAAAAATTGGTGCCGATACGCATTTCAGATATAGAAGCCGATAGGTATTTCAAATATAGGTGTCGATAGGCATTTCAGATATGGTTGCCGATAGGCATTTCAAATATAGGTGCTGATAGGTATTTCAGATGTAGTTTCCGATAGGCATTTCAAAAATAGGTGCCGATAGGCATTTCAGATATAGGTGCCGATAGGCATTTCAGATATAGTTGGCGATTGGCATTTTAAAAATAGGTGTCGATAGGCATTTCAGATATAGAAGCCGATAGACATTTCAAATATAGGTGCCGATAGGCATTTCAGATATGGTCGCCGATAGGCATTTCAAATATAGGTGCTGATAGGCATTTCAGATGTAGTTTCCGATAGGCATTTCAAAAATAGGTGCCGATAGGCATTTTAGATATAGGTGCCGATAGGCATTTCAGATATAGTTGGCGATTGGCATTTTAAAAATAGGTGTCGATAGGCATTTCAGATATAGAAGCCGATAGGCATTTCAAATATAGGTGCCGATAGGCATTTCAGACATGGTCGCCGATAGGCATTTCAAATATAGGTGCTGATAGGCATTTTAGATGTAGTTTCCGATAGGCATTTCAAAAATTGATGCCGATAGGCATTTCAGATATAGGTGCCGATAGGCATTTCAGATATAGTTCCGATTGGCATTTTAAAAACAGGTGCCGTCAGGCATTTCAGATATAGAAGCCGATAGGTATTTCAAATATAGGTGTCGATAGGCATTTCAGATATGGTTGCCAATAGGCATTTCAAATATAGGAGCAGATAGGCATTTCAGATGTAGTTTCCGAAAGGCATTTCAAAAATAGGTGCCAATAGGCATTTCAGATATAGGTGCCGATAGGCATTTCAGATATAGTTGCCGATTGGCATTTTAAAAATAGGTGCCGATAGGCATTTCAGATATAGAAGCCGATAGGCATTTCAAATATAGGTGCCGATAGGCATTCCCGATATGGTTGCCGATAGGCTATTCAAATATAAGTGCTGATAGGCATTTCAGATGTAGTTTCCGATAGGCATTTCAAAAATAGGTACCGATAGGTATTTCAGATATAGTTGCCGATTGGCATTTTAAAAATAGGTGCCGATAGGCATTTCAGATATAGTTGCCGATTGGCATTTCAAAAATAGGTGCCGATAGGCATCTCAGATATAGGTGCCGATAGGCATATCAGATATAGTTGCCGATAGGAATCTCAAATATAGGTGCTGATAGGCATTTCAGATGTAGTTTTCGATAGGCATTTCAAAAATAGGTGCCGATAGGCATTTCAGATATAGGTGCCGATAGGCATTTCAGATATAGTTGCCGATTAGCATTTTAAATATAGGTGCCGATAGGCATTTCAGATATAGAAGTCGATAGGCATTTCAAATATAGGTGCTGATAGGCATTCCAGATATAGTTGCCGATAGGCATTTCAAATATAGGTGCTGGTAGGCATTTCAGATGTAGTTTCCGATAGGCATTTCAAAAATTGGTGCCGATAAGCATTTCAGATATAGGTGCCGATAGGCATTTCAGATATAGTTGCCGATTGGCATTTTAAAAATAAGTGCCGATAGGCATTTCAGATATAGAAGCCGATAGGTATTTCAAATATTGGTGTCGATAGGCATTTCAGGTATGGTTGCCGATAGGCATTTCAAATATTGGTGCTGATAGGCATTTCAGATGTAGTTTCCGATAGGCATTTCAAAAATAGGTGCCGATAGGCATTTCAGATATAGAAGCCGATAGGCATTTCAAATATAGGTGCTGATAGGCATTCCAGATATCGTTGACGATAGGCATTTCAAATATAGGTGCTGATAGGCATTTCAGATGTAGTTTCCGATATACATTTCAAAAATTGGTGCCGATAAGCATTTCAGATATAGGTGCCGATAGGCATTTCAGATATAGTTGCCGATTGGCATTTTAAAAATAGGTGCCGATAGGCATTTCAGATATAGAAGCCGATAGGTATTTCAAATATTGGTGTCGATAGGCATTTCAGGTATGGTTGCCAATAGGCATTTCAAATATTGGTGCTGATAGGCATTTCAGATGTAGTTTCCGATAGGCATTTCAAAAATAGGTGCCGATAGGCATTTCAGATATAGGTGCCGATAGGCATTTCAGATATAGTTGCCGATTGGCATTTTAAAAATAGGTGCCGATAGGCATTTCAGATATAGAAGCCTATAGGCATTTCAAATATAGGTGCTGATAGGCATCCCAGATATGGTTGCCGATAGAAATTTCAAATATAGGTGCTGATAGGCATTTCAGATGTAGTTTCCGATAGGCATTTCAAAAATAGGTGCCGATAGGCATTTCAGATATAGAAGCCGATAGGTATTTCAAATATTGGTGTCGATAGGCATTTCAGGTATGGTTGCCGATAGGCATTTCAAATATTGGTGCTGATAGGCATTTCAGATGTAGTTTCCGATAGGCATTTCTAAAATTGGTGCCGATAGGCATTTCAGATATAGGTGCCGATAGGCATTTCAGATATAGTTGCCGATTGGCATTTTAAAAATAGGTGTCAATAGGCATTTTATATATAGAAGCCGATAGGTATTTCAAATATATGTGTCGATAGGCATTTCAGATATGGTTGCCGATAGGCATTTCAAATATTGGTGCTGATAGGCATTTCAGATGTAGTTTCCGATAGGCATTTCCAAAATAGGTGCCGATAGGCATTTCTGATATAGGTGCCGATAGGCATTTAAGATATAGTTGCCGATTGGTATTTTAAAAATAGGTGCCGATAGGCATTTCAGATATAGAAGCCGATAGGCATTTCAAATATAGGTGCCGATAGGCATTCCAGATATGGTTGCCGATAGGCATTTCAAATATAGGTGCTGATAGGCATTTCAGATGTAGTTTCCGATAAGCATTTCAAAAATAGGTGCCGATGGGCATTTCAGATATAGGTGCCGATAGGCATTTTAGATATAGTTGCCAATTGGCATTTTAAAAATAAGTGTCGATAGGCATTTCAGATAGAGAAGCCGATAGGCATTTTAAATATAGGTGCCGATAGGCATTCCAGATATGGTTGCCGATAGGCATTTCAAATATAGGCGCAGATAGGCATTTCAAATGTAGTTTCCGAAAGGCATTTCAAAAATAGGTGCCAATAGGCATTTCAGATATAGGTGCCGATAGGCATTTCAGATATAGTTGCCGATTGGCATTTTAAAAATAGGTGCCGATAGGCATTTCAGATATAGAAGCCGATAGGCATTTCAAATATAGGTGCCGATAGGCATTCCCGATATGGTTGCCGATAGGCTATTCAAATATAAGTGCTGATAGGCATTTCAGATGTAGTTTCCGATAGGCATTTCAAAAATAGGTACCGATAGGCATTTCACATATAGTTGCCGATTGGCATTTTAAAAATAGGTGCCGATAGGCATTTCAGATATAGTTGCCGATTGGCATTTCAAAAATAGGTGCCGATAGGCATTTTAGATATAGGTGCCGATAGGCATATCAGATATAGTTGCCGATAGGCATTTCAAATATAGGTGCTGATAGGCATTTCAGATGTAGTTTTCGATAGGCATTTCAAAAATAGGTGCCGATAGGCATTTCAGATATAGGTGCCGAAAGGCATTTCAGATATAGTTGCCGATTGGCATTTTAAATATAGGTGCCGATAGGCATTTCAGATATAGAAGCCGATAGGCATTTCAAATATAGGAGCTGATAGGCATTCCAGATATGGTTGCCGATAGGCATTTCAAATATAGGTGCTGATAGGCATTTCAGATGTAGTTTCCGATAGGCATTTCAAAAATTGGTGCCGATAAGCATTTCAGATATAGGTGCCGATAGGCATTTCAGATATAGAACCCGATAGGTATTTCAAATATTGGTGTCGATAGGCATTTCAGGTATGGTTGCCGATAGGCATTTCAAATATTGGTGCTGATAGGCATTTCAGAAGTAGTTTCCGATAGGCATTTCAAAAATAGGTGCCGATAGGCATTTCAGATATAGGTGCCGATAGGCATTTCAGATATAGTTGCCGATTGGCATTTTAAAAATAGGTGCCGATAGGCATTTCAGATATAGAAGCCGATAGGCATTTCAAATGTAGGTGCCGATAGGCATTCCAGATATGGTTGCCGATAGGCATTTCAAATATAGGTGCTGATAGGCATTTCAGATGTAGTTTCCGATAGGCATTTCTAAAATTGGTGCCGATAGGCATTTCAGATATAGGTGCCGATAGGAATTTCAGATATAGTTGCCGATTGGAATTTTAAAAATAGGTGTCGTTAGGCATTTTAGATATAGAAGCCGATAGGTATTTCAAATATAGGTGTCGATAGGCATTTCAGATATGGTTGCCGATAGGCATTTCAAATATTGGTGCTGATAGGCATTTCAGATGTAGTTTCCGATAGGCATTTCAGATATAGGTGCCGATAGGCATTTCAGATATAGTTGCCGATTGGCATTTTAAAAATAGGTGCCGATAGGCATTTCAGATATAGAAGCCGATAGGCATTTCAAATATAGGTGCCGATAGGCATTCCAGATATGGTTCCCGATAGTCATTTCAAATATAGGAGCAGATAGGCATTTCAGATGTAGTTTCCGAAAGGCATTTCAAAAATAAGTGCCAATAGGCATTTCAGATATAGGTGCCGATAGGCATTTCAGATATAGTTGCCGATTGGCATTTTAAAAATAGGTGCCGATAGGCATTTCAGATATAGAAGCCGATAGGCATTTCAAATATAGGTGCCGATAGGCATTCCCGATATGGTTGCCGATAGGCTATTCAAATATAAGTGCTGATAGGCATTTCAGATGTAGTTTCCGATAGGCATTTCAAAAATAGGTACCGATAGGCATTTCAGATATAGTTGCCGATTGGCATTTTAAAAATAGGTGCCGATAGGCATTTCAGATATAGAAGCCGATAGGCATTTCAAATATAGGTGCCGATAGGCATTCCCGATATGGTTGCCGATAGGCTATTCAAATATAGGAGCAGATAGGCATTTCAGATGTAGTTTCCGAAAGGCATTTCAAAAATAAGTGCCAATAGGCATTTCAGATATAGGTGCCGATAGGCATTTCAGATATAGTTGCCAAATGGCATTTTAAAAATAGGTGCCGATAGGCATTTCAGATATAGAAGCCGATAGGCATTTCAAATATAGGTGCCGATAGGCATTCCCGATATGGTTGCCGATAGGCTATTCAAATATAAGTGCTGATAGGCATTTCAGATGTAGTTTCCGATAGGCATTTCAAAAATAGGTACCGATAGGCATTTCAGATATAGTTGCCGATTTGCATTTTAAAAATAGGTGCCGATGGGCATTTCAGATATAGAAGCCGATAGGCATTTCAAATATAGGAGCTGATAGGCATTCCAGATATGGTTGCCAATAGGCATTTCAAATATAGGTGCTGATAGGCATTTCAGATGTAGTTTCCGATAGGCATTTCAAAAATTGGTGCCGATAAGCATTTCAGATATAGGTGCCGATAGGCATTTCAGATATAGTTGCCGATTGGCATTTTAAAAATAGGTGCCGATAGGCATTTCAGATATAGAAGCCGATAGGTATTTCAAATATTGGTGTCGATAGGCATTTCAGGTATGGTTGCCGATAGGCATTTCAAATATTGGTGCTGATAGGCATTTCAGATGTAGTTTCCGATAGGCATTTCAAAAATAGGTGCCGATAGGCATTTCAGATATAGGTGCCGATAGGCATTTCAGATATAGTTGCCGATTGGCATTTTAAAAATAGGTGTCGATAGGCATTTCAGATATAGAAGCCGATAGGCATTTCAAATATAGGTGCCGATAGGCATTCCAGATATCGTTGCCGATAGGCATTTCAAATATAGGTGCTGATAGGCATTCCAGATGTAGTTTCCGATAGGCATTTCAAAAATTGGTGCCGATAGGCATTTCAGATAATGGTGCCGATAGGCATTTCAGATATAGTTACCGATTGGCATTTTAAAAATGGGTGCCGATAGGCATTTCAGATATAGAAGCCGATAGGTATTTCAAATATAGGTGTCGATAGGCATTTCAGATATGGTCGCCGATAGGCATTTCAAATATAGGTGCTGATAGGGATTTCAGATAGAGTTTCCGATAGGCATTTCAAAAATAGGTGCCGATAGGCATTTCAGATATAGGTGCCAATAGGCTTTTCAGATATAGTTGCCGATTGGCATTTTAAAAATAGGTGCCGATAGGCATTTCAGATATAGAAGCCGATAGGCATTTCAAATGTAGGTGCCGATAGGCATTACAGATATGGTTGCCGATAGGCATTTCAAATATAGGTGCTGATAGGCATTTCAGTTGTAGTTTCCGATAGGCATTTCAAAAATAGGTGCCGATAGGCATTTCAGATATAGGTGCCGATAGGCATTTCAGATATAGTTGCCAATTGGCATTTTAAAAATAGGTGCCGATAGGCATTTCAGATATAGAAGCCGATAGGCATTTCAAATATAGGTGCCGATAGGTATTCCAGATATGGTTGCCGATAGGCATTTCAAAAATAGGTGCCGATAGGCATTTCAGATATAGGTGCCGATAGGCATATCAGATATAGTTGCCGATAGGCATTTAAAATATAGGTGCCGATAGGCATTTCGTATATAGATGTCGATAGGCATTTCAGATATAAATGCCGAAAGGCATTTCAGATATAGGTGCCGATAGGCATTTCTGATGTGGTTGCCGATAGGCATTTCAAATATAGGTGCTGATAGGCATTTCAGATGTAGTTGCCGATTGGCATTTTAAAAACAGGTGCCGATAGGCATTTCAGATATAGTTGCCGATTTGCATTTTAAAAATAGGTGCCGATAGGCATTTCAGATATAGTTGCCGATTGGCATTTCAAAAATAGGTGCCGATAGGCATTTTAGATATAGGTGCCGATAGGCATATCAGATATAGTTGCCGATAGGCATTTCAAATATAGGTGCTGATAGGCATTTCAGATGTAGTTTTCGATAGGCATTTCAAAAAAAGGTGCCGATAAACATTTCAGATATAGGTGCCGAAAGGCATTTCAGATATAGTTGCCGATTGGCATTTTAAATATAGGTGCCGATAGGCATTTCAGATATAGAAGCCGACAGGCATTTCAAATATAGGAGCTGATAGGCATTCCAGATATGGTTGCCGATAGGCATTTCAAATATAGGTGCTGATAGGCATTTCAGATGTAGTTTCCGATAGGCATTTCAAAAATTGGTGCCGATAAGCATTTCAGATATAGGTGCCGATAGGCATTTCAGATATAGTTGCCGATTGGCATTTTAAAAATAGGTGCCGATAGGCATTTCAGATATAGAAGCCGATAGGTATTTCAAATATTGGTGTCGATAGGCATTTCAGGTATGGTTGCCGATAGGCATTTCAAATATTGGTGCTGATAGGCATTTCAGATGTAGTTTCCGATAGGCATTTCAAAAATAGGTGCCGATAGGCATTTCAGATATAGGTGCCGATAGGCATTTCAGATATAGTTGCCGATTGGCATTTTAAAAATAGGTGCCGATAGGCATTTCAGATATAGAAGCCGATAGGCATTTCAAATATAGGTGCCGATAGGCATCCCAGATATGGTTGCCGATAGGAATTTCAAATATAGGTGCTGATAGGCATTTCAGATGTAGTTTCCGATAAGCATTTCAAAAATAGGTGCCGATAGGCATTTTAGATATATGTGCCGATAGGCATTTCAGATATAGTTGCCGATTGGTATTTTAAAAATAGGTGCCGATAGGCATTTCAGATATAGAAGCCGATAGGCATTTCAAATATAGGTGCCGATAGGCATTCCAGATATCGTTGCCGATAGGCATTTCAAATATAGGTGCTGATAGGCATTCCAGATGTAGTTTCCGATAGGCATTTCAAAAATTGGTGCCGATAGGCATTTCAGATAATGGTGCCGATAGGCATTTCAGATATAGTTACCGATTGGCATTTTAAAAATGGGTGCCGATAGGCATTTCAGATATAGAAGCCGATAAGTATTTCAAATATAGGTGTCGATAGGCATTTCAGATATGGTCGCCGATAGGCATTTCAAATATAGGTGCTGATAGGCATTTCAGATAGAGTTTCCGATAGGCATTTCAAAAATAGGTGCCGATAGGCATTTCAGATATAGATGCCGATAGGCATTTCAGATATATTTGCCGATTGGCATTTTAAAAATAGGTGCCGATAGGCATTTCAGATATAGAAGCCGATAGGCATTTCAAATGTAGGTGCCGATAGGCATTCCAGATATGGTTGCCGATTGGCATTTCAAATATAGGTGCTGATAGGCATTTCAGTTGTTGTTTCCGATAGGCATTTCAAAAATAGGTGCCGATAGGCATTTCAGATATAGGTGCCGATAGGCATTTCAGATATAGTTGCCAATTGGCATTTTAAAAATAGGTGCCGATAGGCATTTCAGATATAGAAGCCGATAGGCATTTCAAATATAGGTGCCGATAGGTATTCCAGATATGGTTGCCGATAGGCATTTCAAAAATAGGTGCCGATAGGCATTTCAGATATAGGTGCCGATAGGCATTTCAGATATAGTTGCCAATTAGCATTTCAAAAATTGATGCCGATAGGCATTTCAGATATAGGTGCCGATAGGCATTTCAGATATAGTTGCCGATTGGCATTTTAAAAACAGGTGCCGATAGGCATTTCAGATATAGAAGCCGATAGGTATTTCAAATATAGGTGTCGATAGGCTTTTCAGATATGGTTGCCGATAGGCATTTCAAATATAGGAGCAGATAGGCATTTCAGATGTAGTTTCCGAAAGGCATTTCAAAAATAGGTGCCGATAGGCATTTCAGAAAGAGGTGCCGATAGGCATTTCAGATATAGGTGCCGTTAGGCATTTCAGATTTTGTTGCCGATTGGCACTTTAAAAATAGGTGCCGATAGGCATTTTAGATGTAGTTTCCGATAGGCATTTCAAAAATAGGTGCCGATAGGCATTTCAGATATAGGTGCCGATAGGCATATCAGATATAGTTGCCGATAGGCATTTAAAATATAGGTGCAGATAGGCATTTCGTATATAGATGTCGATAGGCATTTCAGATATAAATGCCGAAAGGCATTTCAGATATAGGTGCCGATAGGCATTTCTGATATGGTTGCCGATAGGCATTTCAAATATAGGTGCTGATAGGCATTTCAGATGTAGTTTTCGATAGGCATTTCAAAAATAGGTGCCGATAGGCATTTCAGATATAGGTGCCGATAGGCACTTCAGATATAGTTGCCGATTGGCATTTTAAAAATAGGTGCCGATAGGCATTTCAGATATTGAAGCCGATAGGCATTTCAAATATAGGTGCCGATAGGCACTCCAGATATGGTTGCCGATAGGCATTTCAAATATAGGTGCTGATAGGCATTTCAGATGTAGTTTCTGATAGGCATTTCAAAAATAGGTGCCGATAGGCATTTCAGATATAGGTGCCGATAGGCATTTCAGATATAGTTGCCGATTGGCATTTCAAAAATAGGTGCCGATAGGCATTTCAGATATAGAAGCCGATAGGCATTTCAAATATAGGTGCCGATAGGCATTCCAGATATGGTTGCCGATAGGTATTTCAAATATAGGTGCTGATAGGCATTTCAGATATAGTTGGCGATTGGCATTTTAAAAATAGGTGTCGATAGGCATTTCAGATATAGAAGCCGATAGGCATTTCAAATATAGGTGCCGATAGGCATTTCTGATGTGGTTGCCGATAGGCATTTCAAATATAGGTGCTGATAGGCATTTCAGATGTAGTTTCCGATAGGCATTTCAAAAATAGGTGCCGATAGGCATTTCAGATATAGGTGCCGATAGGCATTTCTGATGTGGTTGCCGATAGGCATTTCAAATATAGGTGCTGATAGGCATTTCAGATGTAGTTTCCGATAGGCATTTCAAAAATAGGAGCCGATAGGCATTTCAGATATAGGTGCCGATAGGCATTTCAGATATAGTTGCCGATTGGCATTTTAAAAATAGGTGCCGATAGGCATTTCAGATATAGAAGCCGATAGGCATTTCAAATATAGGTGCTGATAGGCATTCCAGATATGGTTGCCGAAAGGCATTTCAAATATAGGTGCTGATAGGCATTTCAGATGTAGTTTCCGATAGGCATTTCAAAAATAGGTGCCGATACACATTTCAAATATAGGTGCCGATAGGCATTTCAGATATAGTTGCCGATTAGCATTTTAAAAATAGGTGCCGATAGGCATTTCAGATATAGAAGCCGATAGGCATTTCAAATATAGGTGCCAATAAGCATTCCAGATATGGTTGCCGATATGCATTTCAAATATAGGTGCTGATAGGCATTTCAGATGTAGTTTCCGATAGGCATTTCAAAAATTGGTGCCGATAGGCATTTCAGATATAGGTGCCGATAGGCATTTCAGATATAGTTGCCGATTAGCATTTTAAAAATAGGTGCCGATACGCATTTCAGATATAGAAGCCGATAGGCATTTCAAATATAGGTGCAGATAGGCATTTCAGATATGGTCGCCGACAGGCATTTCAAATATAGGTGCTGATAGGCATTTCAGATGTAGTTTCCGATAGGCATTTCAAAAATAGGTGCCGATAGGCATTTCAGATATAGGTGCCGATAGGCATTTCAGATATAGTTGGCGATTGGCATTTTAAAAATAGGTGTCGATAGGCATTTCAGATATAGAAGCCGATAGGCATTTCAAATATAGGTGCCGATAGGCATTTCAGATATGGTCGCCGATAGGCATTTCAAATATAGGTGCTGATAGGCATTTCAGATGTAGTTTCCGATAGGCATTTCAAAAATAGGTGCCGATAGGCATTTCAGATATAGGTGCCGATAGGCATTTCAGATATAGTTGCCGATTGGCATTTTAAAAATAGGTGCCGATAGGCATTTCAGATATAGAAGCCGATAGGCATTTCAAATGTAGGTGCCGATAGGCATTCCAGATATGGTTGCTGATAGGCATTTAAAATATAGGTGCTGATAGGCATTTCAGATGTAGTTTCCGATAGGCATTTCAAAAATAGGTGCCGATAGGCATTTCAGATATAGGTGCCGATAGGCATTTCAGATATAGTTGCCAATTGGCATTTTAAAAATAGGTGCCGATAGGCATTTCAGATATAGAAGCCGATAGGCATTTCAAATATAGGTGCCGATAGGCATTTCAGATATGGTCGCCGACAGGCATTTCAAATATAGGTGCTGATAGGCATTTCAGATGTAGTTTCCGATAGGCATTTCAAAAATAGGTGCCGATAGGCATTTCAGATATAGGTGCCGATAGGCATTTCAGATATAGTTGGCGATTGGCATTTTAAAAATAGGTGTCGATAGGCATTTCAGATATAGAAGCCGATAGGCATTTCAAATATAGGTGCCGATAGGCATTTCAGATATGGTCGCCGATAGGCATTTCAAATATAGGTGCTGATAGGCATTTTAGATGTAGTTTCCGATAGGCATTTCAAAAATTGAAGCCGATAGGCATTTCAGATATAGGTGCCGATAGGCATTTCAGATATAGTTGCCGATTGGCATTTTAAAAACAGGTGCCGATAGGCATTTCAGATATAGAAGCCGATAGGTATTTTAAATATAGGTGTCGATAGGCATTTCAGATATGGTTGCCAATAGGCATTTCAAATATAGGAGCAGATAGGCATTTCAGATGTAGTTTCCGAAAGGCATTTCAAAAATAGGTGCCAATAGGCATTTCAGATATAGGTGCCGATAGGCATTTCAGATATAGTTGCCGATTGGCATTTTAAAAATAGGTGCCGATAGACATTTCAGATATAGAAGCCGATAGGCATTTCAAATATAGGTGCCGATAGGCATTCCCGATAAGGTTGCCGATAGGCTATTCAAATATAAGTGCTGATAGGCATTTCAGATGTAGTTTCCGATAGGCATTTCAAAAATAGGTACCGATAGGCATTTCAGATATAGTTGCCGATTGGCATTTCAAAAATAGGTGGCGATAGGCATTTCAGATATAGTTGCCGATTGGCATTTCAAAAATAGGTGCCGATAGGCATTTCAGATATAGGTGCCGATAGGCATATCAGATATAGTTGCCGATAGGCATTTCAAAAATAGGTGCCGATAGGCATTTTAGATATAGGTGCCGATAGGCATTTCAGATATAGTTGCCGATTGGCATTTTAAAAATAGGTGTCGATAGGCATTTCAGATATAGAAGCCGATAGGCATTTTAAATATAGGTGCCGATAGGCATTTCAGATATGGTTGCCGATAGGCATTTCAAATATAGGTGCTGATACGCATTCCAGATGTAGTTTCCGATAGGCATTTCAAAAATTGGTGCCGATAGGCATTTCAGATAATGGTGCCGATAGGCATTTCAGATATAGTTACCGATTGGCATTTTAAAAATAGGTGCCGATAGGCATTTCAGATATAGAAGCCGATAGGTATTTCAAATATAGGTGTCGATACGCATTTCAGATATGGTCGCCGATAGGCATTTCAAATATAGGTGCTGATAGGCATTTCAGATGTAGTTTCCGATAGGCATTTCAAAAATAGGTGCCGGTAGGCATTTCAGATATAGGTGCCGATAGGCATTTCAGATATAGTTGCCGATTGGCATTTTAAAAATAGGTGCCGATAGGCATTTCAGATATAGAAGCCGATAGGCATTTCAAATGTAGGTGCCGATAGGCATTCCAGATATGGTTGCCGATAGGCATTTCAAATATAGGTGCTCATAGGCATTTCAGTTGTAGTTTCCGATAGGCATTTCAAAAATAGGTGCCGATAGGCATTTCAGATATAGGTGCCGATAGGCATTTCATTTATAGTTGCCAATTGGCATTTTAAAAATAGGTGCCGATAGGCATTTCAGATATAGAAGCCGATAGGCATTTCAAATATAGGTGCCGATAGGCATTCCAGATATGGTTGCCGATAGGCATTTCAAAAATAGGTGCCGATAGGCATTTCAGATATAGGTGCCGATAGGCATTTCAGATATAGTTGCCGATTGGCATTTTAAAAACAGGTGCCGATAGGCATTTCAGATATAGAAGCCGATAGGTATTTCAAATATAGGTGTCGATAGGCTTTTCAGATATGGTTGCCGATAGGCATTTCAAATATAGGAGCAGATAGGCATTTCAGATTTAGTTTCCGAAAGGCATTTCAAAAATAGGTGCCGATAGGCATTTCAGAAAGAGGTGCCGATAGGCATTTCAGATATAGGTGCCGATAGGCATTTCACATTTAGTTGCCGATTGGCACTTTAAAAATAGGTGCCGATAGGCATTTTAGATGTAGTTTCTGATAGGCATTTCAAAAAAAAAGGTGCCGATAGGCATTACAGATATAGTTGCCGATAGGCATTTAAAATATAGGTGCCGATAGGCATTTCGTATATAGGTGTCGATAGGCATTTCAGATATAAATGCCGAAAGGCATTTCAGATATAGGTGCCGATAGGCATTTCTGATGTGGTTGCCGATAGGCATTTCAAAAATAGGTGCTGATAGGCATTTCAGATGTAGTTTTGGATAGGCATTTCAAAAATAGGTGCCGATAGGCATTTCAGATATAGGTGCCGATAGGCACTTCAGATATAGTTGCCGATTAGCATTTTAAAAATAGGTGCCGATAGGCATTTGAGATATTGAAGCCGATAGGCATTTCAAATATAGGTGCCGATAGGCACTCCAGATATGGTTGCCGATAGAAATTTCAAATATAGGTGCTGATAGGCATTTCAGATGTAGTTTCCGATAGGCATTTCAAAAATAGGTGCCGATAGGCATTTCAGATATAGAAGCCGATAGGTATTTCAAATATTGGTGTCGATAGGCATTTCAGGTATGGTTGCCGATAGGCATTTCAAATATTGGTGCTGATAGGCATTTCAGATGTAGTTTCCGATAGGCATTTCTAAAATTGGTGCCGATAGGCATTTCAGATATAGGTGCCGATAGGCATTTCAGATATAGTTGCCGATTGGCATTTTAAAAATAGGTGTCAATAGGCATTTTATATATAGAAGCCGATAGGTATTTCAAATATATGTGTCGATAGGCATTTCAGATATGGTTGCCGATAGGCATTTCAAATATTGGTGCTGATAGGCATTTCAGATGTAGTTTCCGATAGGCATTTCCAAAATAGGTGCCGATAGGCATTTCTGATATAGGTGCCGATAGGCATTTAAGATATAGTTGCCGATTGGCATTTTAAAAATAGGTGCCGATAGGCATTTCAGATATAGAAGCCGATAGGCATTTCAAATATAGGTGCCGATAGGCATTCCAGATATGGTTGCCGATAGGCATTTCAAATATAGGTGCTGATAGGCATTTCAGATGTAGTTTCCGATAAGCATTTCAAAAATAGGTGCCGATGGGCATTTCAGATATAGGTGCCGATAGGCATTTTAGATATAGTTGCCAATTGGCATTTTAAAAATAAGTGTCGATAGGCATTTCAGATAGAGAAGCCGATAGGCATTTTAAATATAGGTGCCGATAGGCATTCCAGATATGGTTGCCGATAGGCATTTCAAATATAGGCGCAGATAGGCATTTCAAATGTAGTTTCCGAAAGGCATTTCAAAAATAGGTGCCAATAGGCATTTCAGATATAGGTGCCGATAGGCATTTCAGATATAGTTGCCGATTGGCATTTTAAAAATAGGTGCCGATAGGCATTTCAGATATAGAAGCCGATAGGCATTTCAAATATAGGTGCCGATAGGCATTCCCGATATGGTTGCCGATAGGCTATTCAAATATAAGTGCTGATAGGCATTTCAGATGTAGTTTCCGATAGGCATTTCAAAAATAGGTACCGATAGGCATTTCACATATAGTTGCCGATTGGCATTTTAAAAATAGGTGCCGATAGGCATTTCAGATATAGTTGCCGATTGGCATTTCAAAAATAGGTGCCGATAGGCATTTTAGATATAGGTGCCGATAGGCATATCAGATATAGTTGCCGATAGGCATTTCAAATATAGGTGCTGATAGGCATTTCAGATGTAGTTTTCGATAGGCATTTCAAAAATAGGTGCCGATAGGCATTTCAGATATAGGTGCCGAAAGGCATTTCAGATATAGTTGCCGATTGGCATTTTAAATATAGGTGCCGATAGGCATTTCAGATATAGAAGCCGATAGGCATTTCAAATATAGGAGCTGATAGGCATTCCAGATATGGTTGCCGATAGGCATTTCAAATATAGGTGCTGATAGGCATTTCAGATGTAGTTTCCGATAGGCATTTCAAAAATTGGTGCCGATAAGCATTTCAGATATAGGTGCCGATAGGCATTTCAGATATAGAACCCGATAGGTATTTCAAATATTGGTGTCGATAGGCATTTCAGGTATGGTTGCCGATAGGCATTTCAAATATTGGTGCTGATAGGCATTTCAGAAGTAGTTTCCGATAGGCATTTCAAAAATAGGTGCCGATAGGCATTTCAGATATAGGTGCCGATAGGCATTTCAGATATAGTTGCCGATTGGCATTTTAAAAATAGGTGCCGATAGGCATTTCAGATATAGAAGCCGATAGGCATTTCAAATGTAGGTGCCGATAGGCATTCCAGATATGGTTGCCGATAGGCATTTCAAATATAGGTGCTGATAGGCATTTCAGTTGTAGTTTCCGATAGGCATTTCAAAAATAGGTGCCGATAAGCATTTCAGATATAGGTGCCGATAGGCATTTCAGATATAGTTGCCAATTGGCATTTTAAAAATAGGTGTGATAGGCATTTCAGATATAGAAGCCGATAGGCATTTCAAAAATAGGTGCCGATAGGCATTTCAGATATAGGTGCCGATAGGCATTTCAGATATAGTTGCCGATTGGCATTTTAAAAATAGGTGCCGATAGGCATTTCAGATATAGAAGCCGATAGGCATTTCAAATGTAGGTGCCGATAGGCATTCCAGATATGGTTGCCGATAGGCATTTTAAATATAGGTGCTGATAGGCATTCCAGATGTAGTTTCCGATAGGCATTTCAAAAATTGGTGCCGTTAGGCATTTCAGTTATAGGTGCCGATAGGCATTTCAGATATAGTTACCGATTGGCATTTTAAAAATAGGTGCCGATAGGCATTTCAGATATAGAAGCCGATAGGTATTTCAAATATAGGTGTCGATAGGCATTTCAGATATGGTTGCCGATAGGCATTTCAAATATAGGTGCTAATAGGCATTTCAAATATAGGTGCTAATAGGCATTTCAGATGTAGTTTTCGATAAGCATTTCAAAAATAGGTGCCGATAGGCATTTCAGATATAGGTGCCGATAGGCACTTCAGATATAGTCGCCGATTGGCATTTTAAAAATAGGTGCCGATAGGCATTTCAGATATTGAAGCCGATAGGCATTTCAAATAGAGGTGCCGATAGGCATTCCAGATATGGTTGCCGATAGGCATTTCAAATATAGGTGCTGATAGGCATTTCAGATATAGTTGGCGATTGGCATTTTAAAAATATGTGTCGGTAGGCATTTCAGATATAGAAGCCGATAGGCATTTCAAATATAGGTGCCGATAGGCATTCCAGATATGGTTGCCGATAGGCATTTCAAATATAGGTGCTGATAGGCATTTCAGATGTAGTTTCCGATAGGCATTTCAAAAATAGGTGCCGATAGGCATTTCAGATATAGGTGCCGATAGGCATTTCAGATATAGTTGGCGATTGGCATTTTAAAAATAGGTGTCGATAGGCATTTCAGATATAGAAGCCGATAGGCATTTCAAATATAGGTGCCGATAGGCATTTCAGATGTGGTCGCCGATAGGCATTTCAAATATAGGTGCTGATAGGCATTTCAGATGTAGTTTCCGATAGGCATTTCAAAAATAGGAGCCGATAGGCATTTCAGATATAGGTGCCGATAGGCATTTCAGATATAGTTGCCAATTGGCATTTTAAAAATAGGTGCCGATAGGCATTTCAGATATAGAAGCCGATAGGCATTTCAAATATAGGTGCCGATAGGCATTCCAGATATGGTTGCCGATAGGCATTTCAAATATAGGTGCTGATAGGCATTTTAGATGTAGTTTCCGTTAGGCATTTAAAAAATTGATGCCGATAGGCATTTCAGATATAGGTGCCGATAGGCATTTCAGATATAGTTGCCGATTGGCATTTTAAAAACAGGTGCCGATAGGCATTTCAGATATAGAAGCCGATAGGTATTTCAAATATAGGTGTCGATAGGGTTTTCAGATATGGTTGCCGATAGGCATTTCAAATATAGGAGCAGATAGGCATTTCAGATGTAGTTTCCGAAAGGCATTTCAAAAATAGGTGCCGATAGGCATTTCAGAAAGAGGTGCCGATAGGCATTTCAGATATAGGTGCCGATAGGCATTTCAGATTTAGTTGCCGATTGGCACTTTAAAAATAGGTGCCGATAGGCATTTTAGATGTAGTTTCCGATAGGCATTTCAAAAATAGGTGCCGATAGGCATTTCAGATATATTTGCCGATTGGCATTTTAAAAATAGGTGCCGATAGGCATTTCAGATATTGAAGCCGATAGGCATTTCAAATATAGGTGCCGATAGCCATTCCAGATATGGTTGCCGATAGTCATTTCAAATATAGGTGCTGATAGGCATTTCAGATGTAGTTTCCGATAGGCATTTCAAAAATAGGTGCCGATAGGCATTTCAGATATAGGTGCCGATAGGCATTTCAGATATAGTTGCCGATTGGCATTTTAAAAATAGGTGCCGATAGGCATTTCAGATATAGAAGCCGATAGGCATTTCAAATATAGGTGCCGATCGGCATTCCAGATATGGTTGCCGATAGGTATTTCAAATATAGGTGCTGATAGGCATTTCAGATGTAGTTTCCGATAGGCATTTCTAAAATTGGTGCCGATAGGCATTTCAGATATAGGTGCCGATAGGCATTTCAGATATAGTTGCCGATTGGCATTTTAAAAATAGGTGCCGATAGGCATTTCAGATATAGAAGCCGATAGGCCTTTCAAATATAGGTGCCGATAGGCATTCCAGATATGGTTGCCGATAGGCATTTCAAATATAGGTGCTGATAAGCATTTCAGATGTAGTTTCCGATAGGCATTTCAAAAATAGGTGCCGATGGGCATTTCAGATATAGGTGCCGATAGGCATTTTAGATATAGTTGCCAATTGGCATTTTAAAAATAAGTGTCGATAGGCATTTCAAATAGAGAAGCCATTAGGCATTTTAAATATAGGTGCCGATAGGCATTCCAGATATGGTTGCCGATAGGCATTTCAAATATAGGAGCAGATAGGCATTTCAGATGTAGTTTCCGAAAGGCATTTAAAAAATAGGTGCCAATAGGCATTTCAGATATAGGTGCCAGTAGTATATTTATGAGAGAGCAGTGCCCCTCCGGCCCTCCAGTTAAGCTCCTCTGACTTGAGATAGAACTTGCTGTGAAAACTTGCTCGCATGTTGAAATATGGTAGTCGTTACGTCTGCGACGTCTGTTTGGTCTTATTCCTCCACTTTTCGCGTAAAGGGAGGGGGACGTACGCCTATAAGCCGCCGCCACCGACTTCACTGGTTGTTTTTTTCCATAAAAATATGGCCGCTTTGAAAACGTGACGTAAGAAAGGTTCGAGCCACCCGCCGCCGCCGCCGCCCGCACTCACAACACACGCAGAGAGAGATACACACACACACACACACACACAGCAGACATGCACAAACACACACCATTTTCCTTGAACGAGAAAAAAAAACTTTTCCGTTTATATAGTCCGACTCTGGAGAGAGATCATTTGCGTTTCGCACACTTTGACTGACTGCCTGAGGTATCTTACAATGTTGACAATGGTAATATATGCAGCAGTATATCTACACACAACAAAAACAGGTTTTTAACATTAAGAATTATTCAAACAAATAAATATTTCAGCAAATTCGTAATAATCTTACGTGATGGTGAGTCGAATATCACATTTCGTACCTAACAATGTGGGTTTTTTATTCAAGCGTCTAAAACATTTAGCATTTATAAAATACACGATAATACAAAACAAAAAAGATTATCTTTTTTTGTATTCTAACATTTTGCATTAATTAAGAGTTTTAATTTTAAACAATATAAATACATTTAATTATTGAATTTTTCACTCTAGTAATTGCTATGAATTAAGATTTATCAAACAAAATTATACAATACGGTCTTCAATGATACGTGCATATACTCGTAAAGCTTTGAATAGAGACAAATTAATATGCAAAGAATGGTATGGAACGCCTGACATTGATCGGTACGTGATTTGACCTGTTTATATGTACGTGAACGGATCTCTAAGACGCGTTATATAGTAAACAATACAGGTTCTTTGTCTTGTTTGCGATCACCGCTTTTTTCCTTTTTCGCCCCCCCGAGCAACAAATATATCAGTTTTTTATTGACAACATCCGCACATTGTAATATTGATCAGATTTGAATGTAGTTTTTAACATTTTTTCGATAGCTATTTTTTGAGGAAGATTTATAAGCCCGGTTTTATCCTACTGAAAATAGGATTTATTCAAAGTTAGCGAGCGAATAAAGCGAGTGTGTAACGTATCGATTTAATGAACGACGCACATTTAAAAAAACTTATTTAAAGGTTGTCGGTTTTTTTTTTGAGAGATAGGAGAATTAAATTTACAGAGACACAAAACCATACTAGGCATAAAATATATTATTACACCAAAAAAAAACAATAATAACAAATCGCGGGCTAAGGTTTTATTACATCTATATATTAAATTTGCATTCGGATGAAGTGATGGGACCTGGGCCGTTAGTAAATATATAAAAGGTTTTATCCAAAATAAACTGTTCATAATTAAAATATTGTGGAGTTTGAAATTTGCTATTCTCTTATAAGGAACAACGCAGGTTATTTTACAAATCTAGGACTATATCCTCGTCAGTTTTAAATATAATTTTAAGTTTTTAAATCTTCAAATATAAGTGTTTCTTTTTGTGACTTTAAATCCGTACAATCGAGATATAGTTGGAGGATAACTGAGCTAGTTTTGTGTTTTTATCTCTTATTATTACATCGCACATTTTGTATTATAATACACCAGTTTGGTATGACTGCTTCAAATCGCGACTTCACGTCTTGTGTGTTAATTCACTGTACAGTTTCCATAGAAAAGAGTTTAGTGTTTATAATACAATAGACGCATTTAGATACAATCATAACAACGAGAAAATCCCTTCTCGCAGCGAAGACTCTTCGTACTTAACTCATTCAACTTTCAAGTCATGTCTTTTTTGCCATACACCGGTAATAATGTGGCACGTAACGCATTCTGAACAGTGGTCCGTTAAGTTAATAAAAACCAGGAAGGTACTGATATTCTTAATGTATTTTCTATATTATGAATGCGGCGGGCGGTCCAAACCACAATTTCTCAACATTTCACATTTAATTCAAAGCTATTTGGCATCATTTTTTGAACTTTACGTTAAATGTTCCTGTCGTTTTACTTATTAGTTTAAAATATTGTCAGCAATGATTTTATAAATTATACGTCATATAACCATCACACTTCTATACGTGAATGTTTATAGAATTAAATAAGCGAGACAGCCGTCGTGTCAGAAGAACAAAATAAAACTTCAAGAAAAAGCGTTTTAAAAAGGTGAATACTAGTCAATGGGAGGGGGCATTTCACTATTACCCAATGTCAAATATTATTTAAATTTCACACCTTATGATTCTCGATTTACTTATACACTATTACAAGCTCTCAGTTTCCGGGTGCGAGTCTGAGAGCCTTTAAAAGTGTCAATCGAATGATTATTTGAAAATATGAATTGGTGCTAGGCCCAAGACGTGCACCTAACCGGCTGGGGTGGTCTTCAAAAAAGAAATCAGCTTCTCGTGATTCTTATCTTAATGAAAAAATGAATGTAGTACAAAGAAACTTGCAATGTTTCTACAGTTCCATAGTTTTAAATAATACGTTATATATTTATATAATATTTGAGAACAGAAAAGGCTTGCTAGCATTAGGTAGAATGATTACTTCTATTTACTTATATTTAAGAACTAATAAACAACACTTAACACTGATATTGCACTCATAACATGAAACGACATTTTTAACTGTTAGCTGTTTGATCTGACGTCATCGGTGAATCTTGACCTAGTGGCGTTCGTCGGGTGACGTGCTACTGCCCTCAGCAGCGCTGCTGTGCGGTGAGAAGTCGAAGCGTGGGATGAGGCTGCTTGCGTCTTGAACTGCTGGCGTTATCTGGCGGGCTGATTTGAAACGCCACATATATACAGCTAATCTCTTCTTCCATCAGATCTGAGCGACAACAGTTTTGCGTTCAATTATTGCACTCGGTGTGCAGTCGTAATTAAACGATGAATAATCGTGTTTAAAAAACTGCTCATATCATTAACACGTATCTATAAGTTACTTATTATAATTTTAACATGTGAACAATAGAACTCTTTTAAATGCTGAATTTGCTTCTAAAATTCACAAGTAATAATAGATTGTATGTCTAGTTGCGAAAATGGGCTTATTACGACTAGATGTGTTAAAAAAAAAAACGAGGTCTGCATACAAATCATAATGCCATTATGTACGAGATAAACATAGTACTTGTTAGAAATATCTGGTTTTTACATTTTAATAACGCTCTATTAGATAATTGTTTTTGTGATAGACTGTATTTATTTTTTAATTAATAGATATAATTGATTAATTAAGTAATATTTATGTCTTATTGAGTGATTTCATGATATATAAAATTGTAACCGCACATCTTTCTGCGCGAGAACTAAATTTTCGTTTTTCACCAATTCTTCAAGAGACCATATGTGTTTAATATTTGACGGTGAAGAATAGTGCCCGGAAAATTTTTGAAAATTTGGAAAAATAATTTTGGGAAAAATTTTTTTTAACGAATATTTACTTTTTAAGGACACTTTAGAAAAGGATGTTTTCAAGGATGTGGTGGGAGTAACGGGTCGATATGGTGGTGGGACGGGTCTTTTTACACAAATGCCTATAACTTTTTTATTTTTCAAAATTTGAGATTTTTGTAAGAAATCTTTTTTGTTTACGATGAGACGTCTGTCGCTTCTAGCTGTTTAAATTTATAAATTAAAAATTAAAAAAAAAAAAAAAAACGACTTTAAACCGATTCCACCATTGCTACTATTTTTTTCTTTTATAGTAAAAAAACTATTATTATCATAATATAAGTGGGTAGATGTGTGTGTGTGTGTCCTTTAGATGATTTTTATCGTGACAATAATGTCACTGCATATGGTGATTTACACAGAAAACGCATTCTAGCTATAGTCTATCAATAGTGTGTGTGTGTGTGTGTGAGTCTAGTCATCATCGTCAGAATTGAAAATTACAGAGTTTTTTTCCTTTTTACTTGTATGTTTCAAGTTGCATGAGCTTATAAAGTAGTGTTTTAATTTCTTCAATAACCCCACAATTGACTCCAAACACCGATAAATTAAACTTGTTTGCTTTAACTAGTGTGTTAGTGAACTCGTTAAATTCATAATAATAATTTTTATAGAAAAAATATAGCAGCCCGTTTGTGTATCTGTCTTGTTTTTTCTTTGAATTTTCAAATTGAATAAATTGAAGGGACTCGAACCCTGCAGACGTTTCTTTCCATTAAAAGTTCAATGATCTTTCAACTGAGCTATGTAGGCTGTGTGATAGTAATAAAGTACCTTAAACCTTTTCTTTTTCCTCAGTCGGCTTTGAAAGGTGGTGGTGCAGTTGTTTTGAAAGTTGAATAGAAAAAAAATGAAAGTTGTACAACAACCAATAAAAATTGAAATTTTAAATTTAGATGAAAAAAGTGAAAAGTCATCGAAGATAAAAAAACATGGAATTTTACTTCCCACAAGTATCAGGTGTATTATTGTTGGACCCTCTAACTGCGGCAAGACCAATGTAATGGTTTCCCTGCTCATTGACACCAACGGACTCAAATTTGAAAATGTCTACGTTTGTTCAAACTCTCTACAGCAGTACAAGTATCAACTGCTTGCAGATATTTTAAGCGGTGTTAGCGGAATGGGCTTTTACACTTTTACTGACCGTGAAACTATACTTCATCCCAGCGAGGTCAAGCCCAACTCTGTTTTTATTTTCGACGACGTTGCCTGTGAAAACCAAAGCAATATTCGCGAATATTTTAGCATGGGACGACACGCCAGCGTTGATAGTTTTTACCTGTGTCAGTCGTACAGTAAAATACCTAAACAGTTGGTCAGAGACAATGCGAATCTTATTGTGCTTTTCAAACAGGACGATATGAACTTACGTCACGCGTACGACGACTTTGTGAACACCGATATGTCTTTTCATGATTTTAAAAATCTCTGCGTCGAGTGTTGGGCCGGTGGCAAGTACAATTTTTTCGTAATAGATAAAGACTCGGACATGAACGCCGGTAGATATAGAGTTAATTTCGATAGATTCATAGTAGTGAAACAGCAAGTATAAATATAATTGAAACGCGACCCTTTCAGTTATTACGGTGCTCGTGCTCTTGTCTCTCTCTCTCTCTCTCTCAGTGTTCTGCACAGTGCCGTAGTATTAGTAGCTATGAATAGGAAAAAAAGGAATGAAATTTCAGTTAGAAGACGATTGAGACGAGCCATTAAGTCTGTGCGAAATAAATATAATCTAATAAAATCGGGTGCTTTTGAGCAGAGCAGAGCTGTCGAAGCGCAACTGAAGCCGCTCATTGAACCGCTAAAAAAAGTTCTAATCGATCGAGTGAAAAAAGAGGAGGAGGAGGAAGAAGAAGGCGATGAAAAAAAACACCAACAACGGCATCTTAAGAGAGAATTTAAAACATCAAACAGAGAAGTGCAGCATAGTGATTATGATGAAACTCCACGCAAAGCAAATGATAAAAGTGTTTTGAAGCGTACAATCGACGAACCGCTATTTTCTAGTACGCCAACGACTCGCACCAACACCCCCAACACCACCGCCGCCACCACTCTTTCTGAACTATATTTAAATGAAAAGCCTGCGAGAGAAAAGGACTACACTTACGGTGTTAAATCTATAGATGGAAAATACATGATTGGAGATAAAGAAATAGCCTTTCTTAAGGACTCGGACGATTTTGTCATCGATAGTTACAAGATCGTCGGCACTCTAGGACTTTATGAACTGATTTTCATGAAAAACCCCGAAGAGTATACACAAAAGGATAGAGCAATATACAAGAAGATTTTAGACTATACGCGCGCTCATCTGAAAGCAGACGGTAGGATCAAAAGCAACGTTGGCTACAAATACAAAAACATAATCATGCCGCTGTATGCAAACAAAAATGTCAATACACAAGCAGCAGCAGCAGCAGCACCGCCACAACAGCTAAGCGGAGATGGACTATTTTTTAAAGTGCACAGAAACAAGAAAAAAGAGTACGTGTACTGGAACGATTTGAACGAATTGGTCGGCAGACTCAAATTGCTGTACGCGTCTCAGGAGGCCGGCAACACGTCTCATAGGAACGAAATAGTTTCAATCCTGGAAGAATTGAGAGAGGCAAACGTCATTCAATAAATTGCGTGTTGTTTGCCGCTCAATCGTCAGTGTCCTCTCAACATGCCCGCAGATAAGTTTGGTAGACACAGTCGACGTCGTCAGCAGTGGAAGTTAAACGACGCTCCTTCTGCTGCTAACACTACCGCTCTCGATGTAGGATTTAAAATTGTAGATAATAATTTGGACATCGCTGGCAGAAGATTGATGAACATCGGCGCGGCGAAAAACTCAGAGGACGCTGTTAGTGTAAGTGCTTTGAACGGAATTTTACAAAAAGTGTTGTGGCGCTTTCAAAATGAAACTTTTCCGCTTCTGACAGAGGATTTTTTGAAAAAATATCGCGGGCAGTTAATGCTTCGTCTGTTCAGTCGAGACGCTAAATTAACACAACAAAATTATTATACTTTGGCCGAAGGATTCGTAGAGTATATATTCGGTCGGGAGGTCGACGGCATGGAAATTCTATCTATAAGAACGTCACCCATAGACACGAATATATTTATAAATGATAAATTATACACGACGCTCGAGTCGACTAAAATCAAGACGGGCGATCGCATAAAATTTTTAGCTAGTGCGGCACAAAAAGCGTTAAAAATCAAAGACAGAGTGACGCTAGGCGTGGAAATATACTTGAGATATCCGTTGTTACGATAGTAAATTGCTCTCAATGAAAAGCTATAACAGCAACAAAAAAATAATACTTACAAAGAAATTGATAAATGCAGAAAATGCGATTAGAAAGATCTACAGCATTCTTAGAAAGCAGATGGTGGAAGCGGAATTGTACAAGAGAAAACAGTTTGCTTCATCACCGTTCAATAATTTGCCACCAATAAAAAAGAAAAAAAAACAGAACAAAAGAAACAGAGAAAATTCTACTAGGCAATACAATAATGCGCAACAAGAAGAAGAAAAAAAACTGATGACATTATTGCAAAATACTGATATAAAAAGTGAAAACGATTATGGTGATGATAATTATTATTATTATTATGACGATACAGACATTAGTGATCAAGAACAATCTGTGAGTTTTCTCAGCGATCGGGAAACTGTGTATGAAACGATTCCGACGACGACGACGACGACAACGACTAGAAATCCGCTGTTTGAATATTTCAATAAAAAAAGAAAACCACCACCGGCTGTGGAATCGTCTTCTTCTTCTTTTAGTGAAGCAAAAAAGTTGAAGAGAAAAGGAAACGTGTCCGCGGTTGAACATGTTACGCGCTATCTCGACACAATAATAAACATTCCGTATGCAGATTTGAGACCTCCATATTTCGATGAGGATTCAACACGTTGCGATGAAAAAAAAGCAGTAGCAGAGTCTACTATAAATACTTCTTATTTTGTCAATGACTCTAGTAAATTGGAACCTATATTAACTAATACAAACTTGAAAGTAGCATCTGTTGTTAAAGAGAGACTGCAGAGTCCCTTTGTAAAAACGTCCTCCTCCTCCTCCTTATCATCGCCGCTATCAAAAGTACGACACAGAAAAATATTTTTAAATCCGCTATTTTACAATGAAACGCGGCCGTCGTCCCCGAAAGCAAAGTAACCGCACACAAGTCTCCGTGGAAAAAATTAGAATCGTCAACGAGCTGCACAGACCGGCGAGAAAAAACTATCGGCGCAGACGCGTGCTCGTCAAGGGTCTCTACGATCTCTATCAGGCCGATCTTGCCGAAATGATTCCGTACGCCGGCGTGAATGAGAATTACAAGTACATTCTAACCGTAATCGATGCATTTTCAAAGTATGCGTGGACGGTGCCGTTGAAAAGCAAGCGTGGGAAGGAAGTTGCGGACGCAATGTTGAAAATTTTAAAGAAACTCAAAAAGCCACCGCGACACCTGCAAACGGACAACGGAACGGAATTTTACAACGTGAATTTTCAAAATTTAATGAAAAAATATTCCATCAATCACTATTCGACTTTTAGCAATTTAAAGAGCAGCATTGTCGAGCGACTTATAAGAACGTTGAAGGCGCGACTGTGGAAACGCTTCAGCATCGAGGGAAATTATAAATGGCTCAAGATATTGCCGGACATTGTGAGCGAGTACAACAACACCAGACACAGAACGATAAAAATGAAACCCAATGAGGTGAATGCAAAAAATGAAAAGAAATTACTGAAAACTGTCTACTCTAATTTAAAAATAGTAGATGTGAGAAAACAGAAAATACACGCGGGCGATCACGTACGTATCAGCAAGTATAAACACGTGTTTGACAAAGGCTACCTGCCCAATTGGACTACTGAAATTTTTACGGTGTCTAAGGTGAAACTGACCACAAATCCGCGCACTTACGAGCTGGCGGACGCAAACAACGTACCAATCAAGGGTGGGTTTTACGAGGAGGAATTACAAAAAGTTCCCGATCACAGCGTCTATTTAGTGGAGAAGGTCTTGAAAACACAAGGCAATAGATTGTACGTCAAGTGGTTGGGCCTTGACGACACTCACAACTCGTGGATACTCAAAAAAGACGTGGTATAGTTTGTTTTTTTTTTGTTTCTTTTACGTTTTTTTTTCTGTTAGAAATATTTTTTTAGAATAAAAAGGAGACGCTGCGCAGTTAGGTATAAAAGATGGTCGTCGTTCATTCCACTAGTGATAACCGCACTGGACGTGGACTCGTCAATACTTTAATCAACAAACTACCGGTCGAATTACACATACCCGGCTATCGTTTCTGCGGACCCGGAACAAAGTTAGAGAAGCGTTTGAACAGAGGCGACGTCGGCGTGAATCCGCTGGACGAAGGTTGCAAAGAGCACGACATAGCCTACGCAAACACAAAGAATTTAAAAGAACGTCACTTAGCCGATCGCAAACTTCTCGAGACAGCTTGGAGTCGCGTCAAGGCAAAGGACGCTAGTTTAAGCGAAAAGACAGCCGCTTGGCTCACGACAAACGCGATGAAAATTAAAACTAAACTCGGCATGGGCAGTAGGAAAAGAAAGAGAGCTTCATCCGCTGCTGCTGTTGCACCAAAACGCATACGCGTCAACAGGCGAGCAAAATCAGCCGGAAGAAGGAGAAGTGTGAAAACTAAAAATTCTACCATAAAGAACAGTCTAATTAAACAAGCACAGCTGGAACTCGATTCGATAAACTCGACGGGTGTAAACAAATATGCGACTGCAGCAGTGAAAGACGATCGAGTGATACCCGTACCTAGAACGGGAGGATTTTTACCGCTAATTCCGCTATTCGCCGGTCTGTCGGCATTGGGAGCTCTGACCGGAGGAGCTGCGAGCGTTGCCAAAACCGTCATAGATGCTAAGGAGGCCAGAGATAAACTTGCTGAAGCGAATCGTCACAACGAAACAATGGAAGCCATAGCCATCGGTAAAAAAGGAAGCGGACTCTACTTGAAACCCTATCGGCGAGGCTATGGTCTTTTTTTAAGACCCTTTCGCACGGCTTCAAAAAACTTTTAAAAATATTGCCGAAACACGCGCTCACCGATGCTGAGATTGAACGATACGCGAATATGTTAAATGTCAAATTTTTCAGAGGCGTGTACATGAGAAACGCGCTGCCAAAAAAACCTAACAAGAACGAGAGCGTTGTAGTAAATCTGGACGATAGAGACGGTCCCGGAACGCATTGGGTCGCGTACAAAAAAGTTGGCAAAAACGTAAAGTACTTTGACAGTTTCGGCAACTTGCAGCCGCCGAGAGAGTTGGTGGATTATTTGAAAGGTTGCAGCATAGTATATAACTACGAGAGAAGACAAAAATTCAATTCAGTTTTGTGCGGACATCACTGTTTGTCTTTCCTATTGAACAATTAGAGAGAGAGAGAAGGACAATGTCGTTCACATTCACCCTGAGCGGAAACGAGTCGGTGTTGAACAGTCCGTTTTATCCGTCGATCGTGCTCGATGAGAATGAAGAATATCAACTGGGACTGATTGAATTTGAGTCGTGGCACTCGATTCCAAACATCGACGAAACCAACAACAAGTTTTTCTACTATGACCCCGACTTTCCGATACTCGACAACAATAGGAAAACAATCGAGATACCTAAGGGAGCGTACGAAATCACAAACATCAACGACTACCTACTCGATGAGTTGAAAAAGGAGAATAGAAACATTCGAATTATGGCAAACAACAACACGTTGAAAACGGAAATAAAGAGCGATGTGATTATAGATATTGGCGCCGAAGGTAGCGTGGGATCTCTGCTAGGTTTCAGCAAGAAGCGCAATATGCTAGAAGCAAACACCGTACACAAATCGGATTTTACGGCTCACATTACAAAAATTAACGCAATCAGAGTAAAGTGTAATATTGTGAGCGGTTCCTATTTAAACGGACAGCCCGAACACACTCTCTTTCAGTTCTATCCGCAAGAGGAGCCGGGCTATAAAATATCCATAACACCGAGCAATGTTATTTATTTGCCCATCAATCGTCGAGTTATAGACTACATTAGCATAACTATTGTCGATCAAGACGATCGTTTAGTGGATTTCAACGGCGAGTCCGTTACTGTGCGATTGCATCTCAAACGTTTGTAAAAAATGGGCGTATATTACGGAGATTATTTTAAAGAGTGTTTGCAAACGTCAACCGGAATCAGTCGAGCGTTGTCCACCGATGAGTCAGTAGCAGCAGCAACAACAACAACAACAACAACATCTGAAAAGAAAAGTAGAAAGATAAAATTAAAAGGTTCTGGTCATAAAGGGAGGAAGCAAAATAAAATCAGTAGTGAGAATTTAAATTTTCTAAGATCAATTGGACTTGCATTAAAATAGAAAGGGGAGGAAAAATGCAAGATATTCTAGCCGTTGACTTTCCGATCGTTCTAGACGAAAGTATAGAATCGATTCGCATACATTCGCAAGAACCCTACAACATCAGTCAGTTGAAAAAAAACGATGAAATTCGCATAGCCATTCAAAATCAGGATGCCGTCACGTTTCCTCACGACAGCACGCTCGAAGTGCGCGGTAAATTGACTTACGAGGACGACACAGCTGCTACAACTTCGAGCATCGTTAACAACGGAATAGCGCATCTGTTTGAGGAGATTCGCTATGAATTGTGGGGTATGCAACTCGACTCGACTAAAAATGTAGGCATCTCATCCACCATGGTCGGTTATGTGTTGCACAGTCCCGACGAAGTAAGAGCGCTTTCAAACTGCGGTTGGGATTTGACTACAAACAATGCCAACCTGTTGGATTCGGAAGGGAATTTTAGCGTCAGCATACCTTTGAAATACATTTTGGGTTTTGCACACGATCACAAGCGGGTGATGGTGAACGGTAAACAAGAACTGATATTGATACGTAAAAGAGACGATCATTCGGCAATTTTAACAAAACAAGCTGACGCCGGAACAACTCAAAAAACGGGTAAAATAGAATTAACGTCCATCAAATGGAACGTACCCTATGTCATACCGTCTAATGAAATGAAAATTAAACTGTTGAAGACGGCGAACAAAGATAAAAACATTGTGTTTAGAGCGTGGGATCTGTATGAATTTCCTGCGCTGCCGTTTTCCACAAAACACGTATGGACCGTGACGACTACCAATCAAGTCGAAACGCCGCGTTTGATCATCGTAGGTTTTCAGACGAAACGCGACGGCACTCAACTGAAAGATAGCAGCGTCTTTGATCACTGTAAACTGCGGTCGGCAAAACTCTTTTTAAATTCCGAATCGTATCCCTACGAGCCGCTCACGATGAATTTTGATAAAAACGATTTCAACATCGTCTACGACAAGTATCTGAAGGGTCAGGAGACCTATTTTAATGGAACTAAAAACGCACCTCTTTTCAATAAAAACGACTTCAAAACCATATCACCGCTCATTGTGTTCGATTGCTCGCGACAACCGGAAGCTATCAAAAAGGGCGTTGTAGATATCAAGTTGATGATTGAATCTCATGAAAATTTCCATGCGAGCACGACAGCCTTCTGTCTGATTATACACGATAAACTATTCACCTACCATCCCCTGCAAAATACCGTCACAAAAATTGTGTAAAAAGGGGAGATTATGACACATAAAATTGGAATATGCGATATTCAATTCGTTGTCGGTAACGAGCATGAATATTTTGCAAAGGAATTGGCGTTTTGCAATTTGTCGAGTGACAATATAAAACAAGTAGTGTTTGAGCCGCGATACGAGAAACGCTGGCTCGATGAAAAGTATAGAAAACAGAATGCTTACAATAAAAGTAGAATAAACGGTCTCGACTGGAACTATGGCAACATTGAATATCGTGAACTAAATAAACAACTGACAAACATTTTTAAAGGTTCACCTCTAATTTTAGTTAAAGGACTCGAAAAACAAAGATTTCTAAAAAAGAACGGACCTGATTTACTTTACGTAGACTTAGATTCAAACTGTTGTCCCTCGTTGAAAGTTTTGCCGCTGTCACTGTCGTCAATTGATGAGTGTAATCTGCATGCAAACATGAAATTCGTAAACAATTGCGCATGCATAAATGTACTCAAGCTGCAAAAATATCTAAATGAATAAAAAAAAAACAAAGGCGGTTGCTGTGCAAACATTATGGTGGGGGGAGGGGAGATTCGAATAATGTATATAAGACAAAGTTATTTTTAAATTATTCAGTCTTTAAGGAAAAAACATGCAGAGTGTAAGTAGTGACGAGTGTGGTGGTAGTTATAGTGATGATAATCTTTGGAGTATTGGCTTTGTGCCTGACAAATCATCGACTACCACTCTAGAAGAAATTCTCGGCGTAGAGTTGTTCAATCAGAGCAGACGTTTTTCAAGTCTCTCTGCAGATAAGAAACAAAAATTAGAAGAATGGGGATTTGGCTTCGATGAAAACAATGTAGTGCAACAAACACCCATCCCCTGGAATGAGGGTATAAGATTTTTAAAAATGGATCCGCGCTACGTGCGATTTGTTTTAGACGATGGACGTATAGTTTTTAAAGCGATTATTAAACATACTTATCATACAAAGTTCTTTTCGCTCGTGGTCAATGATAAAAAAATGTTTGAGCACCTCTACCAACAAGCGCATTCCAATTTGAAGCGATTGAAACTGTTGCATGCCGGTATGGACTTTCAAAACGACATCTACAATCTTACGCATAAACTGAAACAGAGATTAAGATTTGATGATGATTCAATTTTATTAAAAATTGAGAAGGGAACGACATCAATTTGTACGGCTGCAGACAAGGTTGATATGGATCTTATAAGAAGGGGTCGTAGGATGGAGAGTGGGAGCGATGAGACAATTTTAGACAGCAGCTGTTGAAAAAAAAAAAAAAACATAATAAAAATCAATTCACAAGAAAAGCAAGAAATATTCAGTGTAATGCAAGACTTTGTTGCGAGACAACATGACTAATACATTGAATATATTCCGGTTTTACAACTCTGATACCGCAGAGCCGTGTGATGTGAATATCGATTACAACAACATGCAAAAGTTGGTGGATGAGGAGCACCGACAGCAGCGGCAGGATGAGGAGAGAGGTGAAGACATTGTAGAGTTTCCGTTGGTGCGTCAAGAAGAAGAAGAAGAAGAAGAAGACATCGAAACCAAAAATGTTACTACAACTTCATCGACAACTGCAGCAGCAGCAAGTGCAGCGTTGACCTCTGAAACAAAACTCTTGCTGCAAAATGTGTTCTTTATCGACGCAAAGCGAAGTAAATACGTAAACGTCGGTTGGCTACCGCAAAATTTTCACGCGATGCTCGAATTGAGAGACGTGAAAACTACTAGCATTTTTATGGAACAGATCGACTGGTGCGCTCTAATGTTGTTGTGTAATCATATAAACAAGTACTTTAACGAGGACAGTCACAGACGATTCTATTCAGTGATTGGCGGAGACGTGGAAATAAGAGAAGTTTATTTAAAGAAAATAAAACATTTAAAATTTAAAAGATCAACTTCTCATACATCGCTGATATTATCACAAGACGAGTGGGAAAGTCTGTTGGACTTGAAGGACATTGTCTATAGTTTATTGTGTTCATACGTATACTATTCAAATACAGTGAAATTATATTATAATACGTATTTAGATAAGTGCAAGACTTTAAATTGTTTACGCTTAAGCGACAGCGATTTCTTTACACCTAACGATATTTTACATACTATTAATTACGAAAGACTCTTCTACGAAATCCCACTAATTTGTAGTGAAAAAATTGCAATTGACTTTAATGGTTGCTATGATTAAAAAAATAAAAAATGTGCATTTTAACGATAAGGTAGAGATTAATTATATGGTTTGTTGGAATTTTGCATATCGCAAAGCACGGGTGGGGATATGGGAACAGATTGCTAGAGATCGCGATCGATTTAAAAGAAGAATAGAAGCAGTCTCTCATATTCTCAGTCCGGTGCTAAAAATTGTCAATTCATCATCGTCCGTCGACTAGAACACAGAGCTATCTCTCTCTCCCTCTCTCTATCTATTTTGGTGTATTATAATACAAAATGTGTGAAGCTGGTATTACAGTAATAATAAGGGATAAACACACAAACGAGCTGTTATCCTCCAACTATATCGATTGTACGGATTTAAAGTCGCAAAAAGAAACACTTATATTTGAAGATTTAAAAATTAAAATTATATTTGAAACTGATGAGGATATAGTCATAGATTCAGACGACGACGACGACAAGGACGACGATGACGACAACGATGACGATGATGATGAAGGTTACGATAACACGTATGATTGTGTAGATGCTGAAATGTTTAGCATTGATAGAGTAAATTAGATTTAAGCAATATTATTAATAATGTATTTTTTTTACAATAAATATATTTAAAACGTATTTTACATTTCTTTTTATTTAAAAAAACACCTTGGGGATCTTTTATACTTTCAGAAACTATTTAATAGGTATGTGTGTTGTGAAAAGTGCAGTGTTGAAATGGACGTCGTCGAGCGAACATTAAAAACTTTCGCGCTCACCTTTTGTTGCTATCTCGTTTGCTATGTAGTAATCGAAACAACAGTCGTAGCAAGTCTTATACATTTAAACGACAAGTGCGGGCGGCTCGATAAAGTCCACAGTACTTACACTCGCCTCGTTCATAAGTTTCAAAATGAAAACGTCAACTATGTACTCGATGCGATGAAGCGAGTCAACGAAACGCTCAAAGATTATCGCAAACAAGTCGATCAATCTACCACCTATCTGCTCCGGCTGCTGACGTGGAACGTGCACAGTTTACGAGAGAACACGACTGCAATGGTGGTGAAAGCGTGTACCAATTGCACATCGAATTATTAGAAGAGAGAGAGACCCAATTTATCACATAAAACAACATTGTGTCTATATATTTATGAAAAGACAACTTTTGTATGTAAGACAATACTTATGTATATTATTAATTATGATTCAATAAAATACTTTTTTAAAAATATCTTCAATGTTTTCATTTTCAAAATAATGACGACCAAAACTTCTTGTTCTTGTTTTTGTTGTTGTTAACCCCCACCAATTTAGAGTCTCTGACGCGGACATGTAAATTTTTGACCAAAATACGTAGAAAAAGAATGTTTCGGCATGAAAATTGTGCAAAAAAGATATTATATACAACAAGTATGTGTCTCGCATACGTGTGTGTGTTTTTGGCGTCTTTTTGGTGTCTCTTTGGTGTCTCTTTGGTGTCTCTTTGGTGTCTCTTTGGTGTCTCTTTGGTGTCTCTTTGGTGTCTCTTTGGTGTCTCTTTGGTGTCTCTTTGGTGTCTCTTTGGTGTCTCTTTAGTGTCTCTTTGGTGTCTCTTTGGTGTCTCTTTAGTGTCTCTTTGGTGTCTCTTTGGTGTCTCTTTGGTGTCTCTTTGGTGTCTCTTTGGTGTCTCTTTGGTGTCTCTTTGGTGTCTCTTTGGTGTCTCTTTGGTGTCTGTTTGGTGTCTGTTTGGTGTCTGTTTGGTGTCTCTTTGGTGTCTGTCTGCTGTGTGTGTGTGTGTGTGTGTGTGTGTTGGTGTGTGTGTGTGTGTATCTCTCTCTGCGTGTGTGTGAGTGCGGGCGGCGGCGGCGGGTGGCTCGAACCTTTCTTACGTCACGTTTTCAAAGCGGCCATATTTTTATGGAAAAAAAACAACCAGTGAAGTCGGTGGCGGCGGCTTAGAGGCGTACCCCCCTCCATTTACGCGAAAAGTGGAGGAATAAGACCAAACAAACGTCGCAGACGTAACGACACTACCATATTTCAACATGCGAGCAAGTTTTCACAGCAAGTTCTATCCCAAGTCGGAGGAGCTTAACTGGAGGGCCGGAGGGGCACTGCTCTCTCATAAATATACTACTGGTGCCGATAGGCATTTCAGATATAGTTGCCGAATGGCATTTTAAAAATAGGTGCCGGTAGGCATTTCAGATATAGAAGCCGATAGGCATTTCAAATATAGGTGCCGATAGGCATTCCCGATATGGTTGCCGATAGGCTATTCAAATATAAGTGCTGATAGGCATTTCAGATGTAGTTTCCGATAGGCATTTCAAAAATAGGTACCGATAGGCATTTCAGATATAGTTGCCGATTGGCATTTTAAAAATAGGTGCCGATAGGCATTTCAGATATAGTTGCCGATTGGCATTTCAAAAATAGGTGCCGATAGGCATTTTAGATATAGGTGCCGATAGGCATATCAGATATAGTTGCCGATAGGCATTTCAAATATAAGTGCTGATAGGCATTTCAGATGTAGTTTTCGATAGGCATTTCAAAAATAGGTGCCGATAGGCATTTCAGATATAGGTGCCGATAGGCATTTCAGATATAGTTGCCGATTGGCATTTTAAATATAGGTGCCGATAGGCATTTCAGATATAGAAGCCGATAGGCATTTCAAATATAGGAGCTGATAGGCATTCCAGATATGGTTGCCGATAGGCATTCCAAATATAGGTGCTGATAGGCATTTCAGATGTAGTTTCCGATAGGCATTTCAAAAATTGGTGCCGATAAGCATTTCAGATATAGGTGCCGATAGGCATTTCAGATATAGAAGCCGATAGGTATTTCAAATATTGGTGTCGATAGGCATTTCAGGTATGGTTGCCGATAGGCATTTCAAATATTGGTGCTGATAGGCATTTCAGATGTAGTTTCCGATAGGCATTTCAAAAATAGGTGCCGATAGGCATTTCAGATATAGGTGCCGATAGGCATTTCAGATATAGTTGCCGATTTGCATTTTAAAAATAGGTGCCGATAGGCATTTCAGATATAGAAGCCGATAGGCATTTCAAATGTAGGTGCCGATAGGCATTCCAGATATGGTTGCCGATAGGCATTTCAAATATAGGTGCTGATAGGCATTTCAGTTGTAGTTTCCGATAGGCATTTCAAAAATAGGTGCCGATAGGCATTTGAGATATAGGTGCCGATAGGCATTTCAGATATAGTTGCCAATTGACATTTTAAAAACAGGTGCCGATAGGCATTTCAGATATAGAAGCCGATAGGTATTTCAAATATAGGTGTCGATAGGCTTTTCAGATATGGTTGCCGATAGGCATTTCAAATATAGGAGCAGATAGGCATTTCAGATGTAGTTTCCAAAAGGCATTTCAAAAATAGGTGCCGATAGGCATTTCAGAAAGAGGTGCCGATAGGCATTTTAGATATAGAAGCCGATAGGCATTTCAGATTTAGTTGCCGATTGGCACTTTAAAAATAGGTGCCGATAGGCATTTTAGATGTAGTTTCCGATAGGCATTTCAAAAATAGGTGCCGATAGGCCTTTCAGATATAGGTGCCGATAGGCATATCAGATATAGTTGCCGATAGGCATTTAAAATATAGGTGCCGATAGGCATTTCGTATATAGGTGTCGATAGGCATTTCAGATATAAATGCCGAAAGGCATTTCAGATATAGGTGCCGATAGGCATTTCAGATATAGTTGCCGATTGGCATTTTAAAAACAGGTGCCGATAGGCATTTCAGATATAGAAGCCGATAGGTATTTCAAATATAGGTGTCGATAGGCTTTTCAGATATGGTTGCCGATAGGCATTTCACATATAGGAGCAGATAGGCATTTCAGATGTAGTTTCCAGAAGGCATTTCAAAAATAGGTGCCGATAGGCATTTCAGAAAGAGGTGCCGATAGGCATTTCAGATATAGGTGCCGATAGGCATTTCAGATTTAGTTGCCGATTGGCACTTTAAAAATAGGTGCCGATAGGCATTTTAGATGTAGTTTCCGATAGGCATTTCAAAAATAGGTGCCGATAGGCATTTCAGATATAGGTGCCGATAGGCACTTCAGATATAGTTGCCGATTGGCATTTTAAAAATAGGTGCCGATAGGCATTTCAGATATTGAAGCCGATAGGCATTTCAAATATAGGTGCCGATAGGCATTCCAGATATGGTTGCCGATAGGCATTTCAAATATAGGTGCTGATAGGCATTTCAGATGTAGTTTCCGATAGGCATTTCAAAAATAGGTGCCGATAGGCATTTCAGATATAGGTGCCGATAGGCATTTCAGATATAGTTGCCGATTGGCATTTTAAAAATAGGTGCCGATAGGCATTTCAGATATAGAAGCCGATAGGAATTTCAAATGTAGGTGCCGATAGGCATTCCAGATATGGTTGCCGATAGGTATTTCAAATATAGGTGCTGATAGGCATTTCAGATATAGTTGGCGATTGGCATTTTAAAAATAGGTGTCGATAGGCATTTCAGATATAGAAGCCGATAGGCATTTCAAATATAGGTGCCGATAGGCATTCCAGATATGGTTGCCGATAGGCATTTCAAATATAGGTGCTGATAGGCATTTCAGATGTAGTTTCCGATAGGCATTTCAAAAATAGGTGCCGATAGGCATTTCAGATATAGGTGCCGATAGGCATTTCAGATATAGGTGCCGATAGGCATTTCAGATATAGTTGCCGATTGGCATTTTAAAAATAGGTGCCGATAGGCATTTCAGATATTGAAGCCGATAGGCATTTCAAATGTAGGTGCCGATAGACATTCCAGATATGGTTGCCGATAGGCATTTCAAATATAGGTGCTGATAGGCATTTCAGATGTAGTTTCCGATAGGCATTTCAAAAATAGGTGCCGATGGGCATTTCAGATATAGGTGCCGATAGGCATTTCAGATATAGTTGCCGATTGGCATTTTAAAAATAGGTGCCGATAGGCATTTCAGATACAGAAGCCGATAGGCATTTCAAATATAGGTGCCGATAGGCATTCCAGATATGGTTGCCGATAGGCATTTTAAATATAGGTGCTGATAGGCATTTCAGATGTAGTTTCCGATAGACATTTCAAAAATAGGTGCCGATGGGCATTTCAGATATAGGTGCCGATAGGCATTTCAGATATAGTTGCCAATTGGCATTTTAAAAATAAGTGTCGATAGGCATTTCAGATAGAGAAGCCGATAGGCATTTTAAATATAGGTGCCGATAGGCATTCCAGATATGGTTGCCGATAGGCTATTCAAATATAAGTGCTGATAGGCATTTCAGATGTAGTTTCTGATAGGCATTTCAAAAATAGGTACCGATAGGCATTTCAGATATAGGTGCCGATTGGCATTTCAAAAATAGGTGCCGATAGGCATTTCAGATATAGGTGCCGATAGGCATATCAGATATAGTTGCCGATAGGCATTTCAAATCTAGGTGCTGATAGGCATTTCAGATGTAGTTTTCGATAGGCATTTCAAAAATAGGTGCCGATAGGCATTTCAGATATAGGTGCCGATAGGCATTTCAGATATAGTTGCCGATTGGCATTTTAAATATAGGTGCTGATAGGCATTTCAGCTATAGAAGCCGATAGGCATTTCAAATATAGGTGCTGATAGGCATTCCAGATATGGTTGCCGATAGGCATTTCAAATATAAGTGCTGATAGGCATTTCAGCTGTAGTTTCCGATAGGCATTTCAAAAATTGGTGCCGATAAGCATTTCAGATATAGGTGCCGATAGGCTTTTTAGATATAGTTGCCGATTGGCATTTCAGATATAGTTGCCGATTGGAATTTTAAAAATAGGTGCCGATAGGCATTTCAGATATAGAAGCCGATAGGCATTTCAAATATAAGTGCCGATAGGCATTCCCGATATGGTTGCCGATAGGCTATTCAAATATAAGTGCTGATAGGCATTTCAGATGTAGTTTCTGATAGGCATTTCAAAAATAGGTACCGATAGGCATTTCAGATATAGGTGCCGATTGGCATTTCAAAAATAGGTGCCGATAGGCATTTCAGATATAGGTGCCGATAGGCATATCAGATATAGTTGCCGATAGGCATTTCAAATCTGGGTGCTGATAGGCATTTCAGATGTAGTTTTCGATAGGCATTTCAAAAATAGGTGCCGATAGGCATTTCAGATATAGGTGCCGATAGGCATTTCAGATATAGTTGCCGATTGGCATTTTAAATATAGGTGCTGATAGGCATTTCAGCTATAGAAGCCGATAGGCATTTCAAATATAGGTGCTGATAGGCATTCCAGATATGGTTGCCGATAGGCATTTCAAATATAAGTGCTGATAGGCATTTCAGCTGTAGTTTCCGATAGGCATTTCAAAAATTGGTGCCGATAAGCATTTCAGATATAGGTGCCGATAGGCTTTTTAGATATAGTTGCCGATTGGCATTTTAAAAATAGGTGCCGATAGGCATTTCAGATATAGAAGCCGATAGGCATTTCAAATGTAGGTGCCGATAGGCATTCCAGATATGGTTGCTGATAGGCATTTCAAATATAGGTGCTGATCGGCATTTCAGATGTAGTTTCCGATAGGCATTTCAAAAATAGGTGCCGATAGGCATTTCAGATATAGGTGCCGATAGGCATTTCAGATATAGTTGCCAATTGGCATTTTAAAAATAGGTGCCGATAGGAATTTCAGATATAGAAGCCGATAGGCAATTAAAATATAGGTGCCGATAGGAATTCCAGATATGGTTGCCGATAGGCATTTCAAATATAGGTGCTGATAGGCATTTTAGATGTAGTTTCCGATAGGCATTTCAAAAATTGATGCCGATAGGCATTTCAGATATAGGTGCCGATAGGCATTTCAGATATAGTTGCCGATTGGCATTTTAAAAACAGGTGCCGATAGGCATTTCAGATATAGAAGCCGATAGGTATTTCAAATATAGGTGTCGATAGGCTTTTTAGATATGGTTGCCGATAGGCATTTCAAATATAGGAGCAGATAGGCATTTCAGATGTAGTTTCCGAAAGGCATTTCAAAAATAGGTGCCGATAGGCATTACAGAAAGAGGTGCCGATAGGCATTTCAGATATAGGTGCCGATAGGCATTTCAGATTTAGTTGCCGATTGGCACTTTAAAAATAGGTGCCGATAGGCATTTTAGATCTAGTTTCCGATAGGCATTTCAAAAATAGGTGCCGATAGGCATTTCAGATATAGGTGCCGATAGGCATATCAGATATAGTTGCCGATAGGCATTTAAAATATAGGTGCCGATTGGCATTTCGTATAAAGGTGTCGATAGGCATTTCAGATATAAATGCCGAAAGGCATTTCAGATATAGGTGTCGATAGGCATTTTTGATGTGGTTGGCGATAGGCATTTCAAACATAGGTGCTGATAGGCATTTCAGATGTAGTTTTCGATAGGCATTTCAAAAATTGGTGCCGATAGGCATTTCAGATATAGGTGCCGATAGGCACTTCAGATATAGTTGCCGATTGGCATTTTAAAAATAGGTGCCGATAGGCATTTCAGATATTGAAGCCGATAGGCATTTCAAATATAGGTGCCGATAGGCATTCCAGATATGGTTGCCGATAGGCATTTCAAATATAGGTGCTGATAGGCATTTCAGATGTAGTTTCCGATAGGCATTTCAAAAATAGGTGCCGATTGGCATTTCAGATATAGGTGCCGATAGGCATTTCAGATATAGTTGCCGATCGGCATTTTAAAAATAGGTGCCGATAGGCATTTCAGATATAGAAGCCGATAGGCATTTCAAATATAGGTGCCGATAGGCATTCCAGATATGGTTGCCGATAGGTATTTCAAATATAGGTGCTAATAGGCATTTCAGATATAGTTGGCGATTGGCATTTTAAAAATAGGTGTCGATAGGCATTTCAGATATAGAAGCCGATAGGCATTTCAAATATAGGTGCCGATAGGCATTCCAGATATGGTTGCCGATAGGCATTTCAAATATAGGTGCTGATAGGCATTTCAGATGTAGTTTCCGATAGGCATTTCAAAAATAGGTTCCGATAGACATTTCAGATATAGGTGCCGATAGGCATTTCAGATATAGTTGCCGATTGGCATTTTAAAAATAGGTGCCGATAGGCATTTCAGATATAGAAGCCGATAGGCATTTCAAATATAGGTGCCGATAGGCATTCCAGATATGGTTGCCGATAGGCATTTCAAATATAGGTGCTGATAGGCATTCCAGATGTAGTTTCCGATAGGCATTTCAAAAATTGGTGCCGTTAGGCATTTCAGATATAGGTGCCGATAGGCATTTCAGATATAGTTACCGATTGGCATTTTAAAAATAGGTGCCGATAGGCATTTCAGATATAGAAGCCGATAGGTATTTCAAATATAGGTGTCGATAGGCATTTCAGATATGGTTGCCGATAGGCATTTCAAATATAAGTGCTGATAGGCATTTCAGATGTAGTTTCCGATAGGCATTTCCAAAATAGGTGCCGATAGGCATTTCAGTTATAGGTGCCGATAGGCATTTCAGATATAGTTGCCGATTGGTATTTTAAAAATAGGTGCCGATAGGCATTTCAGATATAGAAGCCGATAGGCATTTCAAATATAGGTGCCGATAGGCATTCCAGATATGGTTGCCGATAGGCATTTCAAATATAGGTGCTGATAGGCATTTCAGATGTAGTTTCCGATAAGCATTTCAAAAATAGGTGCCGATGGGCATTTCAGATATAGGTGCCGATAGGCATTTTAGATATAGTTGCCAATTGGCATTTTAAAAATAAGTGTCGATAGGCATTTCAGATAGAGAAGCCGATAGGCATTTTAAATATAGGTGCCGATAGGCATTCCAGATATGGTTGCCGATAGGCATTTCAAATATAGGAGCAGATAGGCATTTCAAATGTAGTTTCCGAAAGGCATTTCAAAAATAGGTGCCAATAGGCATTCCAGATATAGGTGCCGATAGGCATTTCAGATATAGTTGCCGATTGGCATTTTAAAAATAGGTGCCGATAGGCATTTCAGATATAGAAGCCGATAGGCATTTCAAATATAGGTGCCGATAGGCATTCCCGATATGGTTGCCGATAGGCTATTCAAATATAAGTGCTGATAGGCATTTCAGATGTAGTTTCCGATAGGCATTTCAAAAATAGGTACCGATAGGCATTTCAGATATAGTTGCCGATTGGCATTTTAAAAATAGGTGCCGATAGGCATTTCAGATATAGTTGCCGATTGGCATTTCAAAAATAGGTGCCGATAGGCATTTTAGATATAGGTGCCGATAGGCATATCAGATATAGTTGCCGATAGGCATTTCAAATATAGGTGCTGATAGGCATTTCAGATGTAGTTTTCGATAGGCATTTCAAAAATAGGTGCCGATAGGCATTTCAGATATAGGTGCCGAAAGGCATTTCAGATATAGTTGCCGATTGGCATTTTAAATATAGGTGCCGATAGGCATTTCAGATATAGAAGCCGATAGGCATTTCAAATATAGGAGCTGATAGGCATTCCAGATATGGTTGCCGATAGGCATTTCAAATATAGGTGCTGATAGGCATTTTAGATGTAGTTTCCGATAGGCATTTCAAAAATTGGTGCCGATAAGCATTTCAGATATAGGTGCCGATAGGCATTTCAGATATAGAAGCCGATAGGTATTTCAAATATTGGTGTCGATAGGCATTTCAGGTATGGTTGCCGATAGGCATTTCAAATATTGGTGCTGATAGGCATTTCAGATGTAGTTTCCGATAGGCATTTCAAAAATAGGTGCCGATAGGCATTTCAGATATAGGTGCCGATAGGCATTTCAGATATAGTTGCCGATTGGCATTTTAAAAATAGGTGCCGATAGGCATTTCAGATATAGAAGCCGATAGGCATTTCAAATGTAGGTGCCGATAGGCATTCCAGATATGGTTGCCGATAGGCATTTCAAATATAGGTGCTGATAGGCATTTCAGTTGTAGTTTCCGATAGGCATTTCAAAAATAGGTGCCGATAGGCATTTCAGATATAGGTGCCGATAGGCATTTCAGATATAGTTGCCAATTGGCATTTTAAAAATAGGTGTGATAGGCATTTCAGATATAGAAGCCGATAGGCATTTCAAAAATAGGTGCCGATAGGCATTTCAGATATAGGTGCCGATAGGCATTTCAGATATAGTTGCCGATTGGCATTTTAAAAATAGGTGCCGATAGGCATTTCAGATATAGAAGCCGATAGGCATTTAAATGTAGGTGCCGATAGGCATTCCAGATATGGTTGCCGATAGGCATTTTAAATATAGGTGCTGATAGGCATTCCAGATGTAGTTTCCGATAGGCATTTCAAAAATTGGTTCCGTTAGGCATTTCAGTTATAGGTGCCGATAGGCATTTCAGATATAGTTACCGATTGGCATTTTAAAAATAGGTGCCGATAGGCATTTCAGATATAGAAGCCGATAGGTATTTCAAATATAGGTGTCGATAGGCATTTCAGATATGGTTGCCGATAGGCATTTCAAATATAGGTGCTAATAGGCATTTCAGATGTAGTTTTCGATAAGCATTTCAAAAATAGGTGCCGATAGGCATTTCAGATATAGGTGCCGATAGGCACTTCAGATATAGTCGCCGATTGGCATTTTAAAAATAGGTGCCGATAGGCATTTCAGATATTGAAGCCGATAGGCATTTCAAATATAGGTGCCGATAGGCATTCCAGATATGGTTGCCGATAGGCATTTCAAATATAGGTGCTGATAGGCATTTCAGATATAGTTGGCGATTGGCATTTTAAAAATATGTGTCGGTAGGCATTTCAGATATAGAAGCCGATAGGCATTTCAAATATAGGTGCTGATGGGCATTTCAGATGTAGTTTCCGATAGGCATTTCAAAAATAGGTGCCGATAGGCATTTCAGATATAGGTGCCGATAGGCATTTCAGATATAGTTGGCGATTGGCATTTTAAAAATAGGTGTCGATAGGCATTTCAGATATAGAAGCCGATAGGCATTTCAAATATAGGTGCCGATAGGCATTTCAGATATGGTCGCCGATAGGCATTTCAAATATAGGTGCTGATAGGCATTTCAGATGTAGTTTCCGATAGGCATTTGAAAAATAGGAGCCGATAGGCATTTCAGATATAGGTGCCGATAGGCATTTCAGATATAGTTGCCAATTGGCATTTTAAAAATAGGTGCCGATAGGCTTTTCAGATATAGAAGCCGATAGGCATTTCAAATATAGGTGCCGATAGGCATTCCAGATATGGTTGCCGATAGGCATTTCAAATATAGGTGCTGATAGGCATTTTAGATGTAGTTTCCGTTAGGCATTTAAAAAATTGATGCCGATAGGCATTTCAGATATAGGTGCCGATAGGCATTTCAGATATAGGTGCCGATAGGCATTTCAGATATAGTTGCCGATTGGCATTTTAAAAACAGGTGCCGATAGGCATTTCAGATATAGAAGCCGATAGGCATTTCAAATATAGGTGCCGATAGGCATTTCAGATATGGTCGCCGATAGGCATTTCAAATATAGGTGCTGATAGGCATTTCAGATGTAGTTTCCGATAGGCATTTGAAAAATAGGAGCCGATAGGCATTTCAGATATAGGTGCCGATAGGCATTTCAGATTTAGTTGCCGATTGGCACTTTAAAAATAGGTGCCGATAGGCATTTTAGATGTAGTTTCCGATAGGCATTTCAAAAATAGGTGCCGATAGGCATTTCAGATATAGGTGCCGATAGGCATTTCAGATATAGTTGCCGATTGGTATTTTAAAAATAGGTGCCGATAGGCATTTCAGATATAGAAGCCGATAGGCATTTCAAATATAGGTGCCGATAGGCATTCCAGATATGGTTGCCGATAGGCATTTCAAATATAGGTGCTGATAGGCATTTCAGATGTAGTTTCCGATAGGCATTTCAAAAATAGGTGCCGATGGGCATTTCAGATATAGGTGCCGATAGGCATTTTAGATATAGTTGCCAACTGGCATTTTAAAAATAAGTGTCGATAGGCATTTCAAATAGAGAAGCCATTAGGCATTTTAAATAAAGGTGCCGATAGGCATTCCAGATATGGTTGCCGATAGGCATTTCAAATATAGGAGCAGATAGGCATTTCAGATGTAGTTTCCGAAAGGCATTTAAAAAATAGGTGCCAATAGGCATTTCAGATATAGGTGCCGATAGGCATTTCAGATATAGTTGCCGAATGGCATTTTAAAAATAGGTGCCGGTAGGCATTTCAGATATAGAAGCCGATAGGCATTTCAAATATAGGTGCCGATAGGCATTCCCGATATGGTTGCCGATAGGCTATTCAAATATAAGTGCTGATAGCCATTTCAGATGTAGTTTCCGATAGGCATTTCAAAAATAGGTACCGATAGGCATTTCAGATATAGTTGCCGATTGGCATTTTAAAAATAGGTGCCGATAGGCATTTCAGATATAGTTGCCGATTGGCATTTCAAAAATAGGTGCCGATAGGCATTTTAGATATAGGTGCCGATAGGCATATCAGATATAGTTGCCGATAGGCATTTCAAATATAGGTGCTGATAGGCATATCAGATGTAGTTTTCGATAGGCATTTCAAAAATAGGTGCCGATAGGCATTTCAGATATAGGTGCCGAAAGGCATTTCAGATATAGTTGCCGATTGGCATTTTAAATATAGGTGCCGATAGGCATTTCAGATATAGAAGCCGATAGGCATTTCAAATATAGGAGCTGATAGGCATTCCAGATATGGTTGCCGATAGGCATTTCAAATATAGGTGCTGATAGGCATTTCAGATGTAGTTTCCGATAGGCATTTCAAAAATTGGTGCCGATAAGCATTTCAGATATAGGTGCCGATTGGCATTTCAGATATAGAAGCCGATAGGTATTTCCAATATTGGTGTCGATAGGCATTTCAGGTATGGTTGCCGATAGGCATTTCAAATATTGGTGCTGATAGGCATTTCAGATGTAGTTTCCGATAGGCATTTCAAAAATAGGTGCCGATAGGCATTTCAGATATAGGTGCCGATAGGCATTTCAGATATAGTTGCCGATTTGCATTTTAAAAATAGGTGCCGATAGGCATTTCAGATATAGAAGCCGATAGGCATTTCAAATGTAGGTGCCGATAGGCATTCCAGATATGGTTGCCGATAGGCATTTCAAATATAGGTGCTGATAGGCATTTCAGTTGTAGTTTCCGATAGGCATTTCAAAAATAGGTGCCGATAGGCATTTCAGATATAGGTGCCGATAGGCATTTCAGATATAGTTGCCAATTGGCATTTTAAAAATAGGTGCCGATAGGCATTTCAGATATAGAAGCCGATAGGCATTTCAAATATAGGTGCCGATAGGCATTCCAGATATGGTTGCCGAAAGGCATTTCAAAAATAGGTGCCGATAGGCATTTCAGATATAGGTGCCGATAGGCATTTCAGATATAGAAGCCGATAGGTATTTCAAATATAGGTGTCGATAGGCATATCAGATATGGTCGCCGATAGGCATTTCAAATATAGGTGCTGATAGGCATTTCAGATGTAGTTTCCGATAGGCATTTCAAAAATAGGTGCCGATAGGCATTTCAGATATAGGTGCCGATAGGCATTTCAGATATAGTTGCCGATTGGCATTTTAATAATAGTTGCCGATAGGCATTTCAGATATAGAAGCCGATAGGCATTTCAAATGTAGGTGCCGATAGGCATTCCAGATATGGTTGCTGATAGGCATTTTAAATATAGGTGCTGATAGGCATTTCAGTTGTAGTTTCCGATAGGCATTTCAAAAATAGGTGCCGATAGGCATTTCAGATATAGGTGCCGATAGGCATTTCAGATATAGTTGCCAATTGGCATTTTAAAAATAGGTGCCGATAGGCATTTCAGAGATAGAAGCCGATAGGCATTTCAAATGTAGGTGCCGATAGGCATTTCACATATGGTTGCCGATAGGCATTTCAAAAATAGGTGCCGATAGGCATTTCAGATATAGGTGCCGATAGGCATTTCAGATATAGTTGCCAATTGGCATTTCAAAAATTGATGCCGATAGGCATTTGAGATATAGGTGCCGATAGGCATTTCAGATATAGTTGCCGATTGGCATTTTAAAAACAGGTGCCGATAGGCATTTCAGATATAGAAGCCGATAGGTATTTCAAATATAGGTGTCGATAGGCTTTTCAGATATGGTTGCCGATAGGCATTTCAAATATAGGAGCAGATAGGCATTTTAGATGTAGTTTCCGATAGGCATTTCAAAAATAGGTGCCGATAGGCATTTCAGATATAGGTGCCGATAGGCATATCAGATATAGTTGCCGATAGGCATTTAAAATATAGGTGCCGATAGGCATTTCGTATATAGGTGTCGATAGGCATTACAGATATAAATGCCGAAAGGCATTTCAGATATAGGTGCCGATAGGCATTTCAGATATAGTTGCCGATTGGCATTTTAAAAACAGGTGCCGATAGGCATTTCAGATATAGAAGCCGATAGGTATTTCAAATATAGGTGTCGATAGGCTTTTCAGATATGGTTGCCGATAGGCATTTCACATATAGGAGCAGATAGGCATTTCAGATGTAGTTTCCAAAAGGCATTTCAAAAATAGGTGCCGATAGGCATTTCAGAAAGAGGTGCCGATAGGCATTTCAGATATAGGTGCCGATAGGCATTTCAGATTTAGTTGCCGATTGGCACTTTAAAAATAGGTGCCGATAGGCATTTTAGATGTAGTTTCCGATAGGCATTTAAAAAATAGGTGCCAATAGGCATTTCAGATATAGGTGCCGATAGGCACTTCAGATATAGTTGCCGATTGGCATTTTAAAAATAGGTGCCGATAGGCATTTCAGATATTGAAGCCGATAGGCATTTCAAATATAGGTGCCGATAGGCATTCCAGATATGGTTGCCGATAGGCATTTCAAATATAGGTGCTGATAGGCATTTCAGATGTAGTTTCCGATAGGCATTTCAAAAATAGGTGCCGATAGGCATTTCAGATATAGGTGCCGATAGGCATTTCAGATATAGTTGCCGATTGGCATTTTAAAAATATATGCCGATAGGCATTTCAGATATAGAAGCCGATAGGCATTTCAAATGTAGGTGCTGATAGGCATTCCAGATATGGTTGCCGATAGGTATTTCAAATATAGGTGCTGATAGGCATTTCAGATATAGTTGGCGATTGGCATTTTAAAAATAGGTGTCGATAGGCATTTCAGATATAGAAGCCGATAGGCATTTCAAATATAGGTGCCGATAGGCATTCCAGATATGGTTGCCGATAGGCATTTCAAATATAGGTGCTGATAGGCATTTCAGATGTAGTTTCCGATAGGCATTTCAAAAATAGGTGCCGATAGGCATTTCAGATATAGGTGCCGATAGGCATTTCAGATATAGTTGCCGATTGGCATTTTAAAAATAGGTGCCGATAGGCATTTCAGATATTGAAGCCGATAGGCATTTCAAATGTAGGTGCCGATAGACATTCCAGATATGGTTGCCGATAGGCATTTCAAATATAGGTGCTGATAGGCATTTCAGATGTAGTTTCCGATAGGCATTTCAAAAATAGGTGCCGATGGGCATTTCAGATATAGGTGCCGATAGGCATTTCAGATATAGTTGCCAATTGGCATTTTAAAAATAGGTGCCGATAGGAATTTCAGATATAGAAGCCGATAGGCATTTCAAATATAGGTGCCGATAGGAATTCCAGATATGGTTGCCGATAGGCATTTCAAATATAGGTGCTGATAGGCATTTTAGATGTAGTTTCCGATAGGCATTTCAAAAATTGATGCCGATAGGCATTTCAGATATAGGTGCCGATAGGCATTTCAGATATAGTTGCCGATTGGCATTTTAAAAACAGGTGCCGATAGGCATTTCAGATATAGAAGCCGATAGGTATCTCAAATATAGGTGTCGATAGGCTTTTCAGATATTGTTGCCGATAGGCATTTCAAATATAGGAGCAGATAGGCATTTCAGATGTAGTTTCCGAAAGGCATTTCAAAAATAGGTGCCGATAGGCATTTCAGAAAGAGATGCCAATAGGCATTTCAGATATAGGTGCCGATAGGCATTTCCGATTTAGTTGCCGATTGGCACTTTAAAAATAGGTGCCGATAGGCATTTTAGATCTAGTTTCCGATAGGCATTTCAAAAATAGGTGCCGATAGGCATTTCAGATATAGGTGCCGATAGGCACTTCAGATATAGTTGCCGATTGGCATTTTAAAAATAGGTGCCGATAGGCATTTCAGATATTGAAGCCGATAGGCATTTCAAATATAGGTGCCGATAGGCATTCCAGATATGGTTGCCGATAGGCATTTCAAATATAGGTGCTAATAGGCATTTCAGATGTAGTTTCCGATAGGCATTTCAAAAATAGGTGCCGATAGGCATTTCAGATATAGGTGCCGATAGGCATTTCAGATATAGTTGCCGATCGGCATTTTAAAAATAGGTGCCGATAGGCATTTCAGGTATAGAAGCCGATAGGCATTTCAAATATAGGTGCCGATAGGCATTCCAGATATGGTTGCCGATAGGCATTTCAAATATAGGAGCAGATAGGCATTTCAGATGTAGTTTCCGAAAGGCATTTCAAATATAGGTGCCGATAGGCATTTCAGAAAGAGGTGCCGATAGGCATTTCAGATATAGGTGCCGATAGGCATTTTTAGATTTAGTTGCCGATTGGCACTTTAAAAATAGGTGCCGATAGGCATTTCAGATATTGAAGTCGATAGGTATTTCAAATATAGGTGCCGATAGCTATTCCAGATATGGTTGCCGATAGGCATTTCAAATATAGGTGCTGATAGGCATTTCAGATATAGTTGGCGATTGGCATTTTAAAAATAGGTGTCGATAGGCATTTCAGATATAGAAGCCGATAGGCATTTCAATTATAGGTGCCGATAGGCATTCCAGATATGGTTGCCGATAGGCATTTCAAATATAGGTGCTTTAAGGCATTCCAGATGTAGTTTCCGATAGGCATTTCAAAAATTGGTGCCGATAGGCATTTCAGATATAGGTGCCGATAGGCATTTCAGATATAGTTGCCGATCGGCATTTTAAAAATAGGTGCCGATAGGCATTTCAGGTATAGAAGCCGATAGGCATTTCAAATATAGGTGCCGATAGGTATTCCAGATATGGTTGCCGATAGGCATTTCAAATATAGGTGCTGATAGGCATTTCAGATGTAGTTTCCGATAGGCATTTCAAAAATAGGTTCCGATAGACATTTCAGATATAGGTGCCGATAGGCATTTCAGATATAGTTGCCGATTGGCATTTTAAAAATAGGTGCCGATAGGCATTTCAGATATAGAAGCCGATAGGCATTTCAAATATAGGTGCCGATAGGCATTCCAGATATGGTTGCCGATAGGCATTTCAAATATAGGTGCTGATAGGCATTTCAGATGTAGTTTCCGATAGGCATTTCCAAAATTGGTGCCGTTAGGCATTTCAGATATAGGTGCCGATAGGCATTTCAGATATAGTTACCGATTGGCATTTTAAAAATAGGTGCCGATAGGCATTTCAGATATAGAAGCCGATAGGTATTTCAAATATAGGTGTCGATAGGAATTCCAGATATGGTTGCCGATAGGCATTTCAAATATAGGTGCTGATAGGCATTTTAGATGTAGTTTTCGATAGGCATTTCAAAAATTGATGCCGATAGGCATTTCAGATATAGGTGCCGATAGGCATTTCAGATATAGTTGCCGATTGGCATTTTAAAAACAGGTGCCGATAGGCATTTCAGATATAGAAGCCGATAGGTATTTCAAATATAGGTGTCGCTAGGCTTTTCAGATATGGTTGCCGATAGGCATTTCAAATATAGGAGCAGATAGGCATTTCAGATGTGGTTTCCGAAAGGCATTTCAAAAATAGGTGCCGATAGGCATTTCAGAAAGAGGTGCCGATAGGCATTTCAGATATAGGTGCCGATAGGCATTTCAAATTTAGTTGCCGATTGGCACTTTAAAAATAGGTGCCGATAGGCATTTTAGATGTAGTTTCCGATAGGCATTTCAAAAATAGGTGCCGATAGGCATTTCAGATATAGGTGCCGATAGGCATAACAGATATAGTTGCCGATAGGCATTTAAAATATAGGTGCCGATAGGCATTTCGTATATAGGTGTCGATAGGCATTTCAGATATAAATGCCGAAAGGCATTTCAGATATAGTTGCCGATTGGCATTTTAAAAATAGGTGCTGATAGGCATTTCAGATATTAAAGCCGATAGGCATTTCAAATATAGGTGCCGATAGGCATTCCAGATATGGTTGCCGATAGGCAAATCAAATATAGGTGCTGATAGGCATTTCAGATGTAGTTTCCGATAGGCATTTCCAAAATAGGTGCCGATAGGCATTTCAGATATAGGTGCCGATAGGCATTTCAGATATAGTTGCCGATTGGCACTTTAAAAATAGGTGCCGATAGGCATTTCATTTATAGAAGCCGATAGGCATTTCAAATATAGGTGCCGATAGGCATTCCAGATATGGTTGCCGATAGGCATTTCAAATATAGGTGCTGATAGGCATTTCAGATGTAGTTTCCAATAGGCATTTCAAAAATAGGTGCCGATGGGCATTTCAGATATAGGTGCCGATAGGCATTTCAGATATCTGTGCCGATTGGCATTTAAAAATAGGTGCCGATAGGCATTTCAGATAGAGAAGCCGATAGGCATTTCAAATATAGGTGCTGATAGGCAATCCAGGTATGGTTGCCGATAGGCATTTCAAATATAGGTGCTGATAGGCATTTCAGATGTAGTTTCCGATAGACATTTCAAAAATTGGTGCCGATAGGCATTTCAGATATAGGTGCCGATAGGCATTTCAGATATAGTTGCCGATTGGCATTTAAAAATAGGTGCCGATAGGCATTTCAAATATAGGTGCCGATAGGCATTTCAGATATAGTTGCCGATTGGCATTTTTAAAATAGGTGCCGATAGGCATTTCAGATATAGAAGCCGATAGGCATTTCAAATATAGGTGCCGATAAGCATTCCAGATATGGTTGCCGATAGGCATTTCAAATATAGGTGCTGATAGGCATTTCAGATGTAGTTTCCGATAGACATTTCAAAAATTGGTGCCGATAGGCATTTCAGATATAGGTGCCGATAGGCATTTCAGATATAGTTGCCGATTGGCATTTTAAAAATAGGTGCCGATACGCATTTCAGATATAGAAGTTGATAGGTATTTCAAATATAGGTGTCGATAGGCATTTCAGATATGGTTGCCGATAGGCATTTCAAATATAGGTGTTGATAGGCATTTTAGATATAGAAGCCGATAGGCATTTCAAATATAGGTGCCGATAGGCATTCCAGATATGGTTGCCGATAGGCATTTCAAATATAGGTGCTTATAGGCATTCCAGATGTAGTTTCCGATAGGCATTTCAAAAATTGGTGCCGATAGGCATTTCAGATATAGGTGCCGATAGGCATTTCAGATATAGTTACCGATTAGCATTTTAAAAATAGTTGCCGATAGGCATTTCAGATATAGAAGCCGATAGGTATTTCAAATATAGGTGTCGATAGGCATTTCAGATATGGTTGCCGATAGGCATTTCAAATATATGTGCTGATAGGCATTTCAGATGTAGTTTCCGATAGGCATTTCAAAAATAGGTGCGGATAGGCATTTCAGATATAGGTGCCGATAGGTATTTCAGATATAGTTGCCGATTGGCATTTTAAAAATAGGTGCCGATAGGCATTTCAGATACAGAAGCCGATAGGCATTTCAAATATAGGTGCCGATAGGCATTCCAGATATGGTTGCCGATAGGCATTTTAAATATAGGTGCTGATAGGCATTTCAGATGTAGTTTCCGATAGGCATTTCAAAAATAGGTGCCGATAGGCATTTCAGATATAGGTGCCGATAGGCATTTCAGATATAGTTGCCAATTGGCATTTTAAAAATAAGTGTCGATAGGCATTTCAGATAGAGAAGCCGATAGGCATTTTAAATATAGGTGCCGATAGGCATTCCAGATATGGTTGCCTATAGGCATTCCAAATATAGGAGCAGATAGGCATTTCACATGTAGTTTCCGAAAGGCATTTCAAAAATAGGTGCCAATAGGCATTTCAGATATAGGTGCCGATAGGCATTTCAGATATAGTTGCCGATTGGCATTTTAAAAATAGGTGCCGATAGGCATTTCAGATATAGAAGCCGATAGGCATTTCAAATATAGGTGCCGATAAGCATTCCCGATATGGTTGCCGATAGGCTTTTCAAATATAAGTGCTGATAGGCATTTCAGATGTAGTTTCCGATAGGCATTTCAAAAATAGGTACCGATAGGCATTTCAGATATAGGTGCCGATTGGCATTTCAAAAATAGGTGCCGATAGGCATTTCAGATATAGGTGCCGATAGGCATATCAGATATTGTTACCGATAGGCATTTCAAATATAGGTGCTGATAGGCATTTCAGATGTAGTTTTCTATAGGCATTTCAAAAATAGGTGCCGATAGGCATTTCAGATATAGGTGCCGATAGGCATTTCAGATATAGTTGCCGATTGGCATTTTAAATATAGGTGTTGATAGGCATTTCAGATATAGAAGCCGATACGCATTTCAAATATAGGTGCTGATAGGCATTCCAGGTATGGTTGCCGATAGGCATTTCAAATATAGGTGCTGATAGGCATTTCAGATGTAGTTTCCGATAGGCATTTAAAAAATTGGTGCCGATAAGCATTTCAGATATAGGTGCCGATAGGCATTTCAGATATAGTTGCCGATTGGCATTTTAAAAATAGGTGCCGATAGGCATTTCAGATATAGAAGCCGATAGGCATTTCAAATGTAGGTGCCGATAGGCATTGCAGATATGGTTGCCGATAGGCATTTCAAATATAGGTGCTGATAGGCATTTCAGATGTAGTTTCCGATAGGCATTTCAAAAATAGGTGCCGATAGGCATTTCAGATATAGGTGCTGATAGGCATTTCAGATATAGTTGCCAATTGGCATTTTAAAAATAGGTGCCGATAGGAATTTCAGATATAGAAGCCGATAGGCATTTCAAATATAGGTGCCGATAGGCATTCCAGATATGGTTGCCGATAGGCATTTCAAATATAGGTGATGATAGGCATTTTAGATGTAGTTTCCGATAGGCATTTCAAAAATTGAAGCCGATAGGCATTTCAGATATAGGTGCCGATAGGCATTTCAGATATAGTTGCCGATTGGCATTTTAAAAACAGGTGCCGATAGGCATTTCAGATATAGAAGCCGATAGGTATTTCAAATATAGGTGTCGATAGGCTTTTCAGATATGGTTGCCTATAGGCATTTTAAATATAGGTGCTGATAGGCATTTCAGATTTAGTTTCCGATATGCATTTCAAAAATAGGTGCCGATGGGCATTTCAGATATAGGTGCCGATAGGCATTTCAGATATAGTTGCCAATTGGCATTTTAAAAATAAGTGTTGATAGGCATTTCAGATAGAGGAGCCGATAGGCATTTTAAATATAGGTGCCGATAGGCATTCCAGATATGGTTGCCGATAGGCATTTCAAATATAGGAGCAGATAGGCATTTCAGATGTAGTTTCCGAAAGGCATTTCAACAATAGGTGCCGATAGGCATTTCAGAAAGAGGTGCCGATAGGCATTTCAGATATAGGTGCCGACAGGCATTTCAGATTTAGTTGCCGATTGGCACTTTAAAAATAGGTGCCGATAGGCATTTTAGATGTAGTTTCCGATAGGCATTTCAAAAATAGGTGCCGATAGGCATTTCAGATATATTTGCCGATTGGCATTTTAAAAATAGGTGCCGATAGGCATTTCAGATATTGAAGTCGATAGGCATTTCAAATATAGGTGCCGATAGCCATTCCAGATATGGTTGCCGATAGGCATTTCAAATATAGGTGCTGATAGGCATTTCAGATGTAGTTTCCGATAGGCATTTCAAAAATAGGTGTCGATAGGCATTTCAGATATAGGTGCCGATAGGCATTTCAGATATAGAAGCCGATAGGCATTTCAAATATAGGTGCCGATAGGCATTCCAGATATGGTTGCCGATAGGTATTTCAAATATAGGTGCTGATAGGCATTTCAGATGTAGTTTCCGATAGGCATTTCTAAAATTGGTGCCGATAGGCATTCCTGATATAGGTGCCGATAGGCATTTCAGATATAGTTGCCGATTGGCATTTTAAAAATAGGTGTCGATAGGCATTTTAGATATAGAAGCCGATAGGTATTTCAAATATAGGTGTCGATAGGCATTTCAGATATGGTTGCCGATAGGCATTTAAATATTGGTGCTGATAGGCATTTCAGATGTAGTTTCCGATAGGCATTTCCAAAATAGGTGCTGATAGGCATTTCAGATATAGGTGCCGATAGGCATTTCAGATATAGTTGCCGATTGGCATTTTAAAAATAGGTGCCGATAGGCATTTCAGATATAGAAGCCGATAGGCATTTCAAATATAGGTGCCGATAGGCATTCCAGATATGGTTGCCGATAGGCATTTCAAATATAGGTGCTGATAGGCATTTCAGATGTAGTTTCCGATAGGCATTTCTAAAATTGGTGCCGATAGGCATTTCTGATATAGGTGCCGATAGGCATTTCAGATATAGTTGCCGATTGGCATTTTAAAAATAGGTGTCGATAGGCATTTTAGATATAGAAGCCGATAGGTATTTCAAATATAGGTGTCGATAGGCATTTCAGATATGGTTGCCGATAGGCATTTCAAATATTGGTGCTGATAGGCATTTCAGATGTAGTTTCCGATAGGCATTTCCAAAATAGGTGCCGATAGGCATTTCAGATATAGGTGCCGATAGGCATTTCAGATATAGTTGCCGATTGGCATTTTAAAAATAGGTGCTGATAGGCATTTCAGATATAGAAGCCGATAGGCATTTCAAATATAGGTGCCGATAGGCATTCCAGATATGGTTGCCGATAGGCATTTCAAATATAGGTGCTGATAGGCATTTCAGATGTAGTTTCCGATAGGCATTTCAAAAATAGGTGCCGATGGGCATTTAAGATATAGGTGCCGATAGGCATTTTAGATATAGTTGCCAATTGGCATTTTAAAAATAAGTGTCGATAGGCATTTCAGATAGAGAAGCCGATAGGCATTTTAAATATAGGTGCCGATAGGCATTCCAGATATGGTTGCCGATAGGCATTTCAAATATAGGAGCAGATAGGCATTTCAGATGTAGTTTCCGAAAGGCATTTCAAAAATAGGTGCCAATAGGCATTTCAGATATAGGTGCCGATAGGCATTTCAGATATAGTTGCCGATTGGCATTTTAAAAATAGGTGCCGATAGGCATTTCAGATATAGAAGCCGATAGGCATTTCAAATATAGGTGCCGATAGGCATTCCCGATATGGTTGCCGATAGGCTATTCAAATATAAGTGCTGATAGGCATTTCAGATGTAGTTTCCGATAAGCATTTCAAAAATAGGTACCGATAGGCATTTCAGATATAGTTGCCGATTGGCATTTTTAAAATAGGTGCCGATAGGCATTTCAGATATAGTTGCCGATTGGCATTTCAAAAATAGGTGCCGATAGTAATTTTAGATATAGGTGCCGATAGGCATATCAGATATAGTTTCCGATAGGCATTTCAAATATAGGTGCTGATAGGCATTTCAGATGTAGTTTTCGATAGGCATTTCAAAAATAGGTGCCGATAGGCATTTCAGATATAGGTGCCAAAAGGCATTTCAGATTAAGTTGCCGATTGGCATTTTAAATATAGGTGCCGATAGGCATTTCAGATATAGAAGCCGATTGGCATTTCAAATATAGGAGCTGATAGGCATTCCAGATATGGTTGCCGATAGGCATTTCAAATATAGGTGCTGATAGGCATTTCAGATGTAGTTTCCGATAGGCATTTCAAAAATTGGTGCCGATAAGCATTTCAGATATAGGTGCCGATAGGCATTTCAGATATAGTTGCCGATTGGCATTTTAAAAATAGGTGCCGATAGGCATTTCAGATATAGAAGCCGATAGGTATTTCAAATATTGGTGTCGATAGGCATTTCAGGTATGGTTGCCGATAGGCATTTCAAATATTGGTGCTGATAGGCATTTCAGATGTAGTTTCCGATAGGCATTTCAAAAATAGGTGCCGATAGGCATTTTAGATATAGGTGCCGATAGGCATTTCAGATATAGTTGCCGATTGGCATTTTAAAAATAGGTGCCGATAGACATTGCAGATATAGAAGCCGATAGGCATTTCAAATATAGGTGCCGATAGGCATTCCAGATATGGTTGCCGATAGGCATTTCAAATATAGGTGCTGATAGGCATTTCACATGTAGTTTCCGAAAGGCATTTCAAAAATAGGTGCCAATAGGCATTTCAGATATAGGTGCCGATAGGCATTTCAGATATAGTTGCCGATTGGCATTTTAAAAATAGGTGCCGATAGGCATTTCAGATATAGAAGCCGATAGGCATTTCAAATATAGGTGCCGATAAGCATTCCCGATATGGTTGCCGATAGGCTTTCAAATATAAGTGCTGATAGGCATTTCAGATGTAGTTTCCGATAGGCATTTCAAAAATAGGTACCGATAGGCATTTCAGATATAGGTGCCGATTGGCATTTCAAAAATAGGTGCCGATAGGCATTTCAGATATAGGTGCCGATAGGCATATCAGATATTGTTACCGATAGGCATTTCAAATATAGGTGCTGATAGGCATTTCAGATGTAGTTTTCTATAGGCATTTCAAAAATAGGTGCCGATAGGCATTTCAGATATAGGTGCCGATAGGCATTTCAGATATAGTTGCCGATTGGCATTTTAAATATAGGTGTTGATAGGCATTTCAGATATAGAAGCCGATAGGCATTTCAAATGTAGGTGCTGATAGGCATTCCAGGTATGGTTGCGGATAGGCATTTCAAATATAGGTGCTGATAGGCATTTCAGATGTAGTTTCCGATAGGCATTTCAAAAATTGGTGCCGATAAGCATTTCAGATATAGGTGCCGATAGGCATTTCAGATATAGTTGCCGATTGGCATTTTAAAAATAGGTGCCGATAGGCATTTCAGATATAGAAGCCGATAGGCATTTCAAATGTAGGTGCCGATAGGCATTGCAGATATGGTTGCCGATAGGCATTTCAAATATAGGTGCTGATAGGCATTTCAGATGTAGTTTCCGATAGGCATTTCAAAAATAGGTGCCGATAGGCATTTCAGATATAGGTGCTGATAGGCATTTCAGATATAGTTGCCAATTGGCATTTTAAAAATAGGTGCCGATAGGAATTTCAGATATAGAAGCCGATAGGCATTTCAAATATAGGTGCCGATAGGCATTCCAGATATGGTTGCCGATAGGCATTTCAAATATAGGTGATGATAGGCATTTTAGATGTAGTTTCCGATAGGCATTTCAAAAATTGAAGCCGATAGGCATTTCAGATATAGGTGCCGATAGGCATTTCAGATATAGTTGCCGATTGGCATTTTAAAAACAGGTGCCGATAGGCATTTCAGATATAGAAGCCGATAGGTATTTCAAATATAGGTGTCGATAGGCTTTTCAGATATGGTTGCCTATAGGCATTTTAAATATAGGTGCTGATAGGCATTTCAGATTTAGTTTCCGATATGCATTTCAAAAATAGGTGCCGATGGGCATTTCAGATATAGGTGCCGATAGGCATTTCAGATATAGTTGCCAGTTGGCATTTTAAAAATAAGTGTTGATAGGCATTTCAGATAGAGGAGCCGATAGGCATTTTAAATATAGGTGCCGATAGGCATTCCAGATATGGTTGCCGATAGGCATTTCAAATATAGGAGCAGATAGGCATTTCAGATGTAGTTTCCGAAAGGCATTTCAACAATAGGTGCCGATAGGCATTTCAGAAAGAGGTGCCGATAGGCATTTCAGATATAGGTGCCGACAGGCATTTCAGATTTAGTTGCCGATTGGCACCTTAAAAATAGGTGCCGATAGGCATTTTAGATGTAGTTTCCGATAGGCATTTCAAAAATAGGTGCCGATAGGCATTTCAGATATAGTTGCCGATTGGCATTTTAAAAATAGGTGCCGATAGGCATTTCAGATATTGAAGTCGATAGGCATTTCAAATATAGGTGCCGATAGCCATTCCAGATATGGTTGCCGATAGGCATTTCAAATATAGGTGCTGATAGGCATTTCAGATGTAGTTTCCGATAGGCATTTCAAAAATAGGTGTCGATAGGCATTTCAGATATAGGTGCCGATAGGCATTTCAGATATAGAAGCCGATAGGCATTTCAAATATAGGTGCCGATAGGCATTCCAGATATGGTTGCCGATAGGTATTTCAAATATAGGTGCTGATAGGCATTTCAGATGTAGTTTCCGATAGGCATTTCTAAAATTGGTGCCGATAGGCATTTCTGATATAGGTGCCGATAGGCATTTCAGATATAGTTGCCGATTGGCATTTTAAAAATAGGTGTCGATAGGCATTTTAGATATAGAAGCCGATAGGTATTTCAAATATAGGTGTCGATAGGCATTTCAGATATGGTTGCCGATAGGCATTTAAATATTGGTGCTGATAGGCATTTCAGATGTAGTTTCCGATAGGCATTTCCAAAATAGGTGCTGATAGGCATTTCAGATATAGGTGCCGATAGGCATTTCAGATATAGTTGCCGATTGGCATTTTAAAAATAGGTGCCGATAGGCATTTCAGATATAGAAGCCGATAGGCATTTCAAATATAGGTGCCGATAGGCATTCCAGATATGGTTGCCGATAGGCATTTCAAATATAGGTGCTGATAGGCATTTCAGATGTAGTTTCCGATAGGCATTTCTAAAATTGGTGCCGATAGGCATTTCTGATATAGGTGCCGATAGGCATTTCAGATATAGTTGCCGATTGGCATTTTAAAAATAGGTGTCGATAGGCATTTTAGATATAGAAGCCGATAGGTATTTCAAATATAGGTGTCGATAGGCATTTCAGATATGGTTGCCGATAGGCATTTCAAATATTGGTGCTGATAGGCATTTCAGATGTAGTTTCCGATAGGCATTTCCAAAATAGGTGCCGATAGGCATTTCAGATATAGGTGCCGATAGGCATTTCAGATATAGTTGCCGATTGGCATTTTAAAAATAGGTGCTGATAGGCATTTCAGATATAGAAGCCGATAGGCATTTCAAATATAGGTGCCGATAGGCATTCCAGATATGGTTGCCGATAGGCATTTCAAATATAGGTGCTGATAGGCATTTCAGATGTAGTTTCCGATAGGCATTTCAAAAATAGGTGCCGATGGGCATTTAAGATATAGGTGCCGATAGGCATTTTAGATATAGTTGCCAATTGGCATTTTAAAAATAAGTGTCGATAGGCATTTCAGATAGAGAAGCCGATAGGCATTTTAAATATAGGTGCCGATAGGCATTCCAGATATGGTTGCCGATAGGCATTTCAAATATAGGAGCAGATAGGCATTTCAGATGTAGTTTCCGAAAGGCATTTCAAAAATAGGTGCCAATAGGCATTTCAGATATAGGTGCCGATAGGCATTTCAGATATAGTTGCCGATTGGCATTTTAAAAATAGGTGCCGATAGGCATTTCAGATATAGAAGCCGATAGGCATTTCAAATATAGGTGCCGATAGGCATTCCCGATATGGTTGCCGATAGGCTATTCAAATATAAGTGCTGATAGGCATTTCAGATGTAGTTTCCGATAAGCATTTCAAAAATAGGTACCGATAGGCATTTCAGATATAGTTGCCGATTGGCATTTTTAAAATAGGTGCCGATAGGCATTTCAGATATAGTTGCCGATTGGCATTTCAAAAATAGGTGCCGATAGTAATTTTAGATATAGGTGCCGATAGGCATATCAGATATAGTTTCCGATAGGCATTTCAAATATAGGTGCTGATAGGCATTTCAGATGTAGTTTTCGATAGGCATTTCAAAAATAGGTGCCGATAGGCATTTCAGATATAGGTGCCAAAAGGCATTTCAGATTAAGTTGCCGATTGGCATTTTAAATATAGGTGCCGATAGGCATTTCAGATATAGAAGCCGATTGGCATTTCAAATATAGGAGCTGATAGGCATTCCAGATATGGTTGCCGATAGGCATTTCAAATATAGGTGCTGATAGGCATTTCAGATGTAGTTTCCGATAGGCATTTCAAAAATTGGTGCCGATAAGCATTTCAGATATAGGTGCCGATAGGCATTTCAGATATAGTTGCCGATTGGCATTTTAAAAATAGGTGCCGATAGGCATTTCAGATATAGAAGCCGATAGGTATTTCAAATATTGGTGTCGATAGGCATTTCAGGTATGGTTGCCGATAGGCATTTCAAATATTGGTGCTGATAGGCATTTCAGATGTAGTTTCCGATAGGCATTTCAAAAATAGGTGCCGATAGGCATTTTAGATATAGGTGCCGATAGGCATTTCAGATATAGTTGCCGATTGGCATTTTAAAAATAGGTGCCGATAGACATTGCAGATATAGAAGCCGATAGGCATTTCAAATATAGGTGCCGATAGGCATTCCAGATATGGTTGCCGATAGGCATTTCAAATATAGGTGCTGATAGGCATTCCAGATGTAGTTTCCGATAGGCATTTCAAAAATTGGTGCCGATAGGCATTTCAGATATAGGTGCCGATAGGCATTTCAGATATAGTTACCGATTGGCATTTTAAAAATAGGTGCCGATAGGCATTTCAGATATAGAAGCCGATAGGTATTTCAAATATAGGTGTCGATAGGCATTTCAGATATGTTTGCCGATAGGCATTTCAAATATAAGTGCTGATAGGCATTTCAGATGTAGTTTCCGATAGGCATTTCAAAAATAGGTGCCGATAGGCATTTCAGATATAGGTGCCGATAGGCATTTCAGATATAGTTGCCGATTGGTATTTTAAAAATAGGTGCCGATAGGCATTTCAGATATAGAAGCCGATAGGCATTTCAAATATAGGTGCCGATAGGTATTCCAGATATGGTTGCCGATAGGCATTTTAAATATAGGTGCTGATAGGCATTTCAGATTTAGTTTCCGATAGGCATTTCAAAAATTGATGCCGATAGGCATTTCAGATATAGGTGCCGATAGGCATTTCAGATATAGTTGCCGATTGGCATTTTAAAAACAGGTGCCGATAGGCATTTCAGATTTAGAAGCCGATAGGTATTTCAAATATAGGTGTCGATAGGCATTTTAGATATGGTTGCCGATAGGCATTTCAAATATAGGAGCAGATAGGCATTTCAGATGTAGTTTCCGAAAGGCATTTCAAAAATAGGTGCCATAAGGCATTTCAGATATAGGTGCCGATAGGCATTTCAGATATAGTTGCCGATTGGCATTTTAAAAATAGGTGCCGATAGGCATTTCAGATATAGAAGCCGATAGGCATTTCAAATATAGGTGCCGATAGGCATTCCCGATATGGTTGCCGATAGACTATTCAAATATAAGTGCTGATAGGCATTTCAGATGTAGTTTCCGATAGGCATTTCAAAAATAGGTACCGATAGGCATTTCAGATATAGTTGCCAATTGGCATTTTAAAAATAGGTGCCGATAGGCATTTCAGATATAGTTGCCGATTGGCATTTCAAAAATAGGTGCCGATTGGCATTTCAGATATAGGTGCCGATAGGCAATTCAGATATAGTTGCCGATTGGCATTTTAAATATAGGTGCCGATAGGCATATCAGATATAGTTGCCGATAGGCATTTCAAATATAGGTGCTGATAGGCATTTCAAAAATAGGTGCCGATAGGCATTTCAAATATAGGTGCCGATAGGCATTTCAGATATAGTTGCCGATTGGCATTTTAAAAATAGGTGCCGATAGGCATTTCAGATATAGAAGCCGATAGGCATTTCAAATATAGGTGCCGATAAGCATTCCAGATATGGTTGCCGATAGGCATTTCAAATATAGGTATTGATAGGCATTTCAGATGTAGTTTCCGATAGGCATTTCAAAAATTGGTGCCGATAGGCATTTCAGATATAGGTGCCGATAGGCATTTCAGATATAGTTGCCGATTGGCATTTTAAAAATAGGTGCCGATACGCATTTCAGATATAGAAGCCGATAGGCATTTCAAAAATAGGTGCCGATAGGCATTTCAGATATGGTCGCCGATAGGCGTTTCAAATATAGGTGCTGATAGGCATTTCAGATGTAGTTTCCAATAGGCATTTCAAAAATAGGTGCCGATAGGCATTTCAGATATAGGTGCCGATAGGCATTTGAGATATAGTAGCCGATTGGCATTTTAAAAAAAGGTGCCGATAGGCATTTCAGATATAGAAGCCGATAGGCATTTCAAATGTAGGTGCCGATAGGCATTACAGATATGGTTGCCGATAGGCATTTCAAATATAGGTGCTGATAGGCATTTCAGATGTAGTTTCCGATAGGCATTTCAAAAATAGGTGCTGATATGCATTTCAGATATAGGTGCCGATAGGCATTTCAGATATAGTTGCCAATTGGCATTTTAAAAATAGGTGCCGATAGGCATTTCAGATATAGAAGCCGATAGGCATTTCAAATATAGGTGCCGATAGGCATTCCAGATATGGTTGCCGATAGGCATTTCAAATATAGGTGCTGATAGGCATTTCAGATGTAGTTTCCGATAGGCATTTCTAAAATTGGTGCCGATAGGCATTTCTGATATAGGTGCCGATAGGCAATTTAGATATAGTTGCCGATTGGCATTTTAAGAATAGGTGTCGATAGGCATTTTAGATATAGAAGCCGATAGGTATTTCAAATATAGGTGTCGATAGGCATTTTAGATATGGTTGCCGATAGGCATTTCAAATATTGGTGCTGATAGGCATTTCAGATGTAGTTTCCGATAGGCATTTCCAAAATAGGTTCCGATAGGCATTTCAGATATAGGTGCCGATAGGCATTTCAGATATAGTTGCCGATTGGCATTTTAAAAATAGGTGCCGATAGGCATTTCAGATATAGAAGCCGATAGGCATTTCAAATATAGGTGCCGATAGGCATTCCAGATATGGTTGCCGATAGGCATTTCAAATATAGGTGCTGATAGGCATTTCAGATGTAGTTTCCGATAGGCATTTCAAAAATAGGTGCTGATGGGCATTTAAGATATAGGTGCCGATAGGCATTTTAGATATAGTTGCCAATTGGCATTTTAAAAATAAGTGTCGATAGGCATTTCAGATAGAGAAGCCGATAGGCATTTTAAATATAGGTGCCGATAGGCATTCCAGATATGGTTGCCGATAGGCATTTCAAATATAGGAGCAGATAGGCATTTCAGATGTAGTTTCCGAAAGGCATTTTAAAAATAGGTGCCAATAGGCATTTCAGATATAGGTGCCGATAGGCATTTCAGATATAGTTGCCGATTGGCATTTTAAAAATAGGTGCCGATAGGCATTTCAGATATAGAAGCCGATAGGCATTTCAAATATAGGTGCCGATAGGCATTCCCGATATGGTTGCCGATAGGCTATTCAAATATAAGTGCTGATAGGCATTTCAGATGTAGTTTCCGATAAGCATTTCAAAAATAGGTACCGATAGGCATTTCAGATATAGTTGCCGATTGGCATTTTTAAAATAGGTGCCGATAGGCATTTCAGATATAGTTGCCGATTGGCATTTCAAAAATAGGCGCCGATAGTAATTTTAGATATAGGTGCCGATAGGCATATCAGATATAGTTTCCGATAGGCATTTCAAATATAGGTGCTGATAGGCATTTCAGATGTAGTTTTCGATAGGCATTTCAAAAATAGGTGCCGATAGGCATTTCAGATATAGGTGCCGAAAGGCATTTCAGATTAAGTTGTCGATTGGCATTTTAAATATAGGTGCCGATAGGCATTTCAGATATAGAAGCCGATTGGCATTTCAAATATAGGAGCTGATAGGCATTCCAGATATGGTTGCCGATAGGCATTTCAAATATAGGTGCTGATAGGCATTTCAGATGTAGTTTCCGATAGGCATTTCAAAAATTGGTGCCGATAAATATTTCAGATATAGGTGCCGATAGGCATTTCAGATATAGTTGCCGATTGGCATTTTAAAAATAGGTGCCGATAGGCATTTCAGATATAGAAGCCGATAGGTATTTCAAATATTGGTGTCGATAGGCATTTCAGGTATGGTTGCCGATAGGCATTTTAAATATTGGTGCTGATAGGCATTTCAGATGAAGTTTCCGATAGGCATTTCAAAAATAGGTGCCGATAGGCATTTCAGATATAGGTGCCGATAGGCATTTCAGATATAGTTGCCGATTGGCATTTTAAAAATAGGTGCCGATAGGCATTTTAGATATAGAAGCCGATAGGCATTTCAAATATAGGTGCCGATAGGCATTCCAGATATGGTTGCCGATAGGCATTTCAAATATAGGTGCTGATAGGCATTCCAGATGTAGTTTCCGATAGGCATTTCAAAAATTGGTGCCGATAGGCATTTCAGATATAGGTGCTGATAGGCATTTCAGATATAGTTACCGATTGGCATTTTAAAAATAGGTGCCGATAGGCATTTCAGATATAGAAGCCGATAGGTATTTCAAATATAGGTGTCGATAGGCATTTCAGATATGGTCGCCGATAGGCATTTCAATTATAGGTGCTGATAGGCATTTCAGTTGTAGTTTCCGATAGGCATTTCAAAAATAGGTGCCGATAGGCATTTCAGATATAGGTGCCGATAGGCATTTTAGATATAGTTGCCAATTGGCATTTTAAAAATAGGTGCCGATAGGCATTTCAGATATAGAAGCCGATAGGCATTTCAAATATAGGTGCCGATAGGCATTCCAGATATGGTTGCCGATAGGCATTTCAAAAATAGGTGCCGATAGGCATTTCAGATATAGGTGCCGATAGGCATTTCAGATATAGTTGCCAATTGGCATTTCAAAAATTGATGCCGATAGGCATTTCAGATATAGGTGCCGATAGGCATTTCAGATATAGTTGCCGATTGGCATTTTAAAAACAGGTGCCGATAGGCATTTCAGATATAGAAGCCGATAGGTATTTCAAATATAGGTGTCGATAGGCTTTTCAGATATGGTTGCCGATAGGCATTTCAAATATAGGTGCTGATAGGCATTTCAGATGTAGTTTTCAATAGGCATTTCAAAAATAGTTGCCGATAGGCATTTTAGATATAGGTTCCGATAGGCACTTCAGATATAGTTGCCGATTGGCATTTTAAAAATAGGTGCCGATAGGCATTTCAGATATTGAAGCCGATAGGCATTTCAAATATAGGTGCCGATAGGCATTCCAGATATGGTTGCCGATAGGCATTTCAAATATAGGTGCTGATAGGCATTTCAGATGTAGTTTCCGATAGGCATTTCAAAAATAGGTGCCGATAGGCATTTCAGATATAGGTGCCGATAGGCATTTCAGATATTGTTGCCGATCGGCATTTTAAAAATAGGTGCCGATAGGCATTTCAGATATAGAAGCCGATAGGCATTTCAAATATAGGTGCCGATAGGCATTCCAAATATGGTTGCCGATAGGTATTTCAAATATAGGTGCTGCTAGGCATTTCAGATATAGTTGGCGATTGGCATTTTAAAAATAGGTGTCGATAGGCATTTCAGATATAGAAGCCGATTGGCATTTCAAATATAAGTGCCGATAGGCATTCCAGATATGGTTGCCGATAGGCATTTCAAATAAAGGTGCTGATAGGCATTTCAGATGTAGTTTCCGATAGGCATTTCAAAAATAGATGCCGATAGGCATTTCAGATATAGGTGCCGATAGGCATTTCAGATATAGTTGCCGATTGGCATTTTAAAAATAGGTGCCGATAGGCATTTCAGTTATAGAAGCCGATAGGCATTTCAAATATAGGTGCTGATAGGCATTTCAGATGTAGTTTCCGATAGGCATTTCAAAAATTGGTGCCGATAGGCATTTCAGATATAGGTGCCGATAGGCATTTCAGATATAGTTACCGATTGGCATTTTAAAAATAGGTGCCGATAGGCATTTCAGATATAGAAGCCGATAGGTATTTCAAATATAGGTGTCGATAGGCATTTCAGATATGGTTGCCGATAGGCATTTCAAATATAAGTGCTGATAGGCATTTCAGATGCAGTTTTCGATAGGCATTTCAAAAATAGGTGCCGATAGGCATTTCAGATATAGGTGCCGATAATCATTTCAGATATAGTTGCCGATTGGCATTTTAAAAATAGGTGCCGATCGGCATTTCAGATATAGAAGCCGATAGGCATTTCAAATATAGGTGCCGATAGGCATTCCAGATATGGTTGCCGATAGGCATTTTAAATATAGGTGCTGATAAGTATTTCAGATGTAGTTTCCGATAGGCATTTCAAAAATAGGTGCCGATGGGCATTTCAGATATAGGTGCTGATAGGCATTTCAGATATAGTCGCCAACTGGCATTTTAAAAATAAGTGTCGATAGGCATTTCAGATAGAGAAGCCGATAGGCATTTTAAATATAGGTGCCGATAGGCATTCCAGATATGGTTGCCGATAGGCATTTCAAATATAGGTGCTGATAGGCATTTTAGATGTAGTTTCCGATAGGCATTTCAAAAATTGATGCCGATAGGCATTTCAGATATAGGTGCCGATAGGCATTTCAGATATAGTTGCCGATTGGCATTTTAAAAATAGGTGCCGATAGGCATTTCAGATATAGAAGCCGATAGGCATTTCAAATATAGGTGCCGATAGGCATTCCGGATATGGTTGCCGATAGGCTATTCAAATATAAGTGCTGATAGGCATTTCAGATGTAGTTTCCGATAGGCATTTCAAAAATAGGTACCGATACGCATTTCAGATATAGTTGCCGATTGGCATTTTAAAAATAGGTGCCGATAGGCATTTCAGATATAGTTGCCGATTGGCATTTCAAAAATAGGTGCCGATAGGCATTTCAGATATAGGTGCCGATAGGCATTTCAGATATGGTTGCCGATTGGCATTTCAAATATAAGTGCTGATAGGCATTTCAGATGTAGTTTCCGATAGGCATTTCAAAATAGGTGCCGATAGGCATTTCAGATATAGGTGCCGATAGGCATAACAGATATAGTTGCCGATTGGCATTTTAAAAATAGGTGCCGATAGGCATTTCAGATATAGAAGCCGATAGGCATTTCAAATATAGGTGCCGATAGGCATTCCAGATATAGTTGCCGATAGGCATTTCAAATATAGGTGCTGATAGGCATTTAAGATGTAGTTTCCGATAGGCATTTCAAAAATTGATGCCGATAGGCATTTCAGATATAGGTGCCGATAGGCATTTCAGATATAGTTGCCGATTGGCATTTTAAAAACAGGTGCCGATAGGCATTTCAGATATAGAAGCCGATAAGTATTTCAAATATAGGTGTCGATAGGCATTTCAGATATGGTTGCCGATAGGCATTTCAAATATAGGAGCAGATAGGCATTTCAGATGTAGTTTCCGAAAGGCATTTCAAAAATAGGTGCCAATAGGCATTTCAGATATAGGTGCCGATAGGCATTTCAGATATAGTTGCCGATTGGCATTTTAAAAATAGGTGCCGATAGGCATTTCAGATATAGAAGCCGATAGGTATTTCAAATACAGGTGCCGATATGTATTCCCGATATGGTTGCCGATAGGCTATTCAAATATAAGTGCTGATAGGCATTTCAGATGTAGTTTCCGATAGGCATTTCAAAAATAGGTACCGATAGGCATTTCAGATATAGTTGCCGATTGGCATTTTAAAAATAGGTGCCGATAGGCATTTCAGATATAGTTGCCGATTGGCATTTGAAAAATATGTGCCGATAGGCATTTCAGATATAAGTGCCGATAGGCATATCAGATATAGTTGCCGATAGGCATTTCAAATATAGGTGCTGATAGGCATTTCAGATGTAGTTTTCGATAGGCATTTCAAAAATAGGTGCCGATAGGCATTTCAGATATAGGTGCCGATAGGTATTTCAGATATAGTTGCCGATTGGCATTTTAAATATAGGTGCCGATAGGCATTTCAGATATAGAAGCCGATAGGCATTTCAAATATAGGTGCTGATAGGCATTCCAGATATGGTTGCCGATAGGCATTTCAAATATAGGTGCTGATAGGCATTTCAGATGTAGTTTCCGATAGGCATTTCAAAAATAGGTGCCGATAGGCATTTCAGATATAGGTGCCGATAGGCATTTCAGATATAGTTGCCAATTGGCATTTTAAAAATAGGTGCCCATAGGCATTTCAGATATAGAAGCCGATAGGCATTTCAAATATAGGTGCCGATAGGCATTCCAGATATGGTTGCCGATAGGCATTTCAAATATAGGTGCTGATAGGCATTTTAGATGTAGTTTCCGATAGGCATTTCAAAAATTGATGCCGATAGGCATTTCAGATATAGGTGCCGATAGGCATTTCAGATATAGTTGCCGATTGGCATTTTAAAAACAGGTGCCGATAGGCATTTCAGATATAGAAGCCGATAGGTATTTCAAATATAGGTGTCGATAGGCTTTTCAGATATGGTTGCCGATAGGCATTTAAAATATAGGAGCAGATAGGCATTTCAGATGTAGTTTCCGAAAGGCATTTCAAAAATAGGTGCCGATAGGCATTTCAGAAAGAGGTGCCGATAGGCATTTCAGATATAGGTGCTGATAGGCATTTCAGATTTAGTTGCCGATTGGCACTTTAAAAATAGGTGCCGATAGGCATTTTAGATGTAGTTTCCGATAAGCATTTCAAAAAAAGGTGCCGATAGGCATTTCAGATATAGGTGCCGATAGGCATATCAGATACAGTTGCCGATAGGCATTTAAAATATAGGTGCCGATAGGCATTTCGTATATAGGTGTCGATAGGCATTTCAGATATAGTTGCCGATTGGCATTTGAAAAATATGTGCCGATAGGCATTTCAGATATAAGTGCCGATAGGCATATCAGATATAGTTGCCGATAGGCATTTCAAATATAGGTGCTGATAGGCATTTCAGATGTAGTTTTCGATAGGCATTTCAAAAATAGGTGCCGATAGGCATTTCAGATATAGGTGCCGATAGGCATTTCAGATATAATTGCCGATTGGCATTTTAAATATAGGTGCCGATAGGCATTTCAGATATAGAAGCCGATAGGCATTTCAAATATAGGTGCTGATAGGCATTCCAGATATGGTTGCCGATAGGCATTTCAAATATAGGTGCTGATAGGCATTTCAGATGTAGTTTCCGATAGACATTTCAAAAATAGGTGCCGATAGGCATTTCAGATATAGGTGCCGATAGGCATTTCAGATATAGTTGCCAATTGGCATTTTAAAAATAGGTGCCGATAGGCATTTCAGATATAGAAGCCGATAGGCATTTCAAATATAGGTGCCGATAGGCATTCCAGATATGGTTGCCGATAGGCATTTCAAATATAGGTGCTGATAGGCATTTTAGATGTAGTTTCCGATAGGCATTTCAAAAATTGATGCCGATAGGCATTTCAGATATAGGTGCCGATAGGCATTTCAGATATAGTTGCCGATTGGCATTTTAAAAACAGGTGCCGATAGGCATTTCAGATATAGAAGCCGATAGGTATTTCAAATATAGGTGTCGATAGGCTTTTCAGATATGGTTGCCGATAGGCATTTAAAATATAGGAGCAGATAGGCATTTCAGATGTAGTTTCCGAAAGGCATTTCAAAAATAGGTGCCGATAGGCATTTCAGAAAGAGGTGCCGATAGGCATTTCAGATATAGGTGCTGATAGGCATTTCAGATTTAGTTGCCGATTGGCACTTTAAAAATAGGTGCCGATAGGCATTTTAGATGTAGTTTCCGATAAGCATTTCAAAAAAAGGTGCCGATAGGCATTTCAGATATAGGTGCCGATAGGCATATCAGATACAGTTGCCGATAGGCATTTAAAATATAGGTGCCGATAGGCATTTCGTATATAGGTGTCGATAGGCATTTCAGATATAAATGCCGAAAGGCATTTCAGATATAGTTGCCGATAGGCATTTCTGATGTGGTTGCCGATAGGCATTTCAAATATAGGTGCTGATAGGCATTTCAGATGTAGTTTTCGATAGGCATTTCAAAAATAGGTGCCGATAGGCATTTCAGATATAGGTGCGATAGGCACTTCAGATATAGTTGCCGATTGGCATTTTAAAAATAGGTGCCGATAGGCATTTCAGATATTGAAGCCGATAGGCATTTCAAAATATATATTTGCTGATAGGCATTCCAAATATGGTTGCCGATAGGCATTTCAAATATAGGTGCTGATAGGCATTTCAGATGTAGTTTCCGATAGGCATTTCAAAAATAGGTGCCGATAGGCATTTCAGATATAGGTGCCGATAGGCATTTCAGATATAGTTGCCGATTGGCATTTTAAAAATAGGTGCCGATAGGCATTTCAGATATAGAAGCCGATAGGCATTTCAAATATAGGTGCCGATAGGCATTCCAGATATGGTTGCCGCTAGGTATTTCAAATATAGGTGCTGATAGGCATTTCAGATGTAGTTTCCGATAGGCATTTCTAAAATTGGTGCCGATAGGCATTTCAGATATAGGTGCCGATTGGCATTTCAGATATAGTTGCCGATTGGCATTTTAAAAATAGGTGCCGATAGGCATTTCAGATATAGAAGCCGATAGGCATTTCAAATATAGGTGCCGATAGGCATTCCAGATATGGTTGCCGATAGGCATTTCAAATATAGGTACTGATAGGCATTTCAGATGTAGTTTCCGATAGGCATTTCAAAAATAGGTGCCGATAGGCATTTCAGATATAGGTGCCGATAGGCATTTCAGATATAGAAGCCGATAGGCATTTCAAATATAGGTGCTGATAGGAATTCCAGATATGGTTGCCGATAGGTATTTCAAATATAGGTGCTGATAGGCATTTCAGATGTAGTTTCCGATAGGCATTTCAAAAATAGGTGCCGATAGGCATTTCAAATATAGGTGCCGATAGGCATTTCAGATATAGTTGCCAATTGGCATTTTAAAAATAGGTCCCGATAGGCATTTCAGATATAGAAGCCGATAGGCATTTCAAATATAGGTGCCGATAAGCATTCCAGATATGGTTGCCGATAGGCATTTCAAATATAGGTGCTGATAGGCATTTCAGATGTAGTTTCCGATAGGCATTTCAAAAATTGGTGCCGATAGGGATTTCAGATATAGGTGCCGATAGGCATTTCAGATATAGTTGCCGATTGGCATTTTAAAAATAGGTGCCGATACGCATTTCAGATATAGAAGCCGATAGGTATTTCAAATATAGGTGTCGATAGGCATTTCAGATATGGTTGCCGATAGGCATTTCAAATATAGGTGCTGATAGGCATTTCAGATGTAGTTTTTGATAGGTATTTCAAAAATTGGTGCCGATAGGCATTTCAGATATAGGTGCCGATAGGCATTTCAGATATAGTTGCCGATTGGCATTTTAAAAATAGGTGCCGATAGGCATTTCAGATATAGAAGCCGATAGGCATTTCAAATATAGGTGCCGATAGGCATTCCAGATATGGTTGCCGATAGGCATTTTAAATATAGGTGCTGATAGGCATTTCAGATGTAGTTTCCGATAGGCATTTCAAAAATAGGTCCCGATGGGCATTTCAGATATAGGTGCCGATAGGCATTTCAGATATAGTTGCCAATTGGCATTTTAAAAATAAGTGTCGATAGGCATTTCAGATAGTGAAGCCGATAGGCATTTTAAATATAGGTGCCGATAGGCATTCCAGATATGGTTGCCGATAGGCATTTCAAATATAGGTGCTGATAGGCATTTTAGATGTAGTTTCCAATAGGCATTTCAAAAATTGATGCCGATAGGCATTTCAGATATAGGTGCCGATAGGCATTTCAGATATAGTTGCCGATAGGCATTTCAGATATAGTTGCCGATTGGCATTTTAAAAATAGGTGCCGATAGGCATTTCAGATATAGAAGCCGATAGGCATTTCAAATATAGGTGCCGATAGGCATTCCAGATATGGTTGCCGCTAGGTATTTCAAATATAGGTGCTGATAGGCATTTCAGATGTAGTTTCCGATAGGCATTTCTAAAATTGGTGCCGATAGGCATTTCAGATATAGGTGCCGATAGGCATTTCAGGTATAGTTGCCGATTGGCATTTTAAAAATAGGTGCTGATAGGCATTTTAGATATAGAAGCCGATAGGTATTTCAAATATAGGTGTCGATAGGCATTTCAGATATGGTTGCCGATAGGCATTTCAAATATTGGTGCTGATAGGCATTTCAGATGTAGTTTCCGATAGGCATTTCAAAAATAGGTGCCGATAGGCATTTCAGATATAGGTGCCGATAGGCACTTCAGATATAGTTGCCGATTGGCATTTTAAAAATAGGTGCCGATAGGCATTTCAGATATAGAAGCCGATAGGCATTTCAAATATAGGTGCCGATAGGCATTCCAGATATGGTTGCCGATAGGCATTTCAAATATAGGTGCTGATAGGCATTTCAGATGTAGTTTCCGATAGGCATTTCAAAAATAGGTGCCGATAGGCATTTCAGATATAGGTGCCGATAGGCATTTCAGATATAGTTGCCGATTGGCATTTTAAAAATAGGTGCCGATAGGCATTTCAGATATAGAAGCCGATAGGCATTTCAAATATATTGTGCTGATAGGCATTCCAGATATGGTTGCCGATAGGCATTTCAAATATAGGTGCTGATAGGCATTTCAGATGTAGTTTCCGATAGGCATTTCAAAAATTGGTGCCGATAGGCATTTCAGATATAGGTGCCGATAGGCATTTCAGATATAGTTGCCGATTGGCATTTTAAAAATAGGTGCCGATACGCATTTCAGATATAGAAGCCGATAGGTTTTCAAATATAGGTGTCGATAGTCATTTCAGATATAGTTGCCGATAGGCATTTCAAATATAGGTGCTGATAGGCATTTCAGATGTAGTTTTTGATAGGCATTTCAAAAATAGGTGCCGATAGGCATTTCAGATATAGGTGCCGATAGGCATTTTAGATATAGTTGGCGATTGGCATTTTAAAAATAGGTGTCGATAGGCATTTCAGATATAGAAGCCGATAGGCATTTCAAATACAGGTGCCGATAGGCATTCCAGATATGGTTGCCGATAGGCATTTCAAATATAGGTGCTGATAGGCATTCCAGATGTAGTTTCCGATAGGCATTTCAAAAATTGGTGCCGATAGGCATTTCAGATATAGTTACCGATTGGCATTTTAAAAATAGGTGCCGATAGGCATTTCAGATATAGAAGCCGATAGGTATTTCAAATATAGGTGTCGATAGGCATTTCAGATATGGTTGCCGATAGGCATTTCAAATATAAGTGCTGATAGGCATTTCAGATGTAGTTTCCGATAGGCATTTCAAAAATAGGTGCCGATAGGCATTTCAGATATAGGTGCCGATAGGAATTTCAGATATAGTTGCCGATTGGCATTTTGAAAATAGGTGCCGATAGGCATTTCAGATATAGAAGCCGATAGGCATTTCAAATATAGGTGCGGATAGGCATTCCAGATATGGTTGCCGATAGGCATTTTAAATATAGGTGCTGATAGGCATTTCAGATGTAGTTTCCGATAGGCATTTCAAAAATAGGTCCCGATGGGCATTTCAGATATAGGTGCCGATAGGCATTTCAGATATAGTTGCCAATTGGCATTTTAAAAATAAGTGTCGATAGGCATTTCAGATAGAGAAGCCGATAGGCATTTTAAATATAGGTGCCGATAGGCATTTCAGATATAGAAGCCGATAGGTATTTCAAATATAGGTGTCGATAGGCATTTCAGATATGGTTGCCGATAGGCATTTCAAATATAGGAGCAGATAGGCATTTCAGATGTAGTTTCCGAAAGGCATTTTAAAAATAGGTGCCAATAGGCATTTCAGATATCGGTGCCGATAGGCATTTCAGATATAGTTGCCGATTGGCATTTTAAAAATAGGTGCCGATAGGCATTTCAGATATAGAAGCCGATAGGCATTTCAAATATAGGTGCCGATAAGCATTCCAGATATGGTTGCCGATAGGCATTTCAAATATAGGTGCTGATAGGCATTTCAGATGTAGTTTCCGATAGGCATTTCAAAAATTGGTGCCGATAGGCATTTCAGATAAAGGTGCCGATAGGCATTTCAGATATAGTTGCCGATTGGCATTTTAAAAATAGGTGCCGATACGCATTTCAGATATAGAAGCCGATAGGTATTTCAAATATAGGTGTCGATAGGCATTTCAGATATGGTTGCCGATAGGCATTTCAAATATAGGTGCCGATAGGCATTTCAGATATAGTTGCCGATTGGCATTTTAAAAATAGGTGCCGATAGGCATTTTAGATATAGAAGCCGATAGGCATTTCAAATATAGGTGCCGATAAGCATTCCAGATATGGTTGCCGATAGGCATTTCAAATATAGGTGCTGATAGGCATTTCAGATGTAGTTTCCGATAGGCATTTCAAAAATTAGTGCCGATAGGCATTTCAGATATAGGTGCCGATAGGCATTTCAGATATAGTTGCCGATTGGCATTTAAAAAATAGGTGCCGATACGCATTTCAGATATAGAAGCCGATAGGTATTTCAAATATAGGTGTCGATAGGCATTTCAGATATGTTTGCCGATAGGCATTTCAAATATAGGTGCTGATAGGAATTTCAGGTGTAGTTTCCGATAGGCATTTCAAAAATAGGTGCCGATAGGCATTTCAGATATAGGTGCCGATAGGCATTTTAGATATAGTTGGCGATTGGCATTTTAAAAATAGGTGTCGATAGGCATTTCAGATATAGAAGCCGATAGGCATTTCAAATATAGGTGCCGATAGGCATTCCAGATATGGTTGCCGATAGGCATTTCAAATATAGGTGCTGATAGGCATTCCAGATGTAGTTTCCGATAGGCATTTCAAATATAGGTGCCGATAGGCATTTCAGATATAGGTGCCGATAGGCATTTCAGATATAGTTGCCGATTGGCATTTTAAAAATAGGTGCCGATAGGCATTTCAGATATTGAAGCCGAGAGGCATTTCAAAATATATATTTGCTGATAGGCATTCCAGATATGGTTGCCGATAGGCATTTCAAATATAGGTGCTGATAGGCATTTCAGATGTAGTTTCCAATAGGCATTTCAAAAATAGGTGCCGATAGGCATTTCAGATATAGGTGCTGATAGGCATTTCAGATATAGTTGCCGATTGGCATTTTAAAAATAGGTGCCGATAGACATTTCAGATATAGAAGCCGATAGGCATTTCAAATATAGGTGCCGATAGGCATTCCAGATATGGTTGCCGCTAGGTATTTCAAATATAGGTGCTGATAGGCATTTCAGATGTAGTTTCCGATAGGCATTTCTAAAATTGGTGCCTGATAGGCATTTCAGATATAGGTGCCGATTGGCATTTCAGATATAGTTGCCGATTGGCATTTTAAAAATAGGTGCCGATAGGCATTTTAGATATAGAAGCCGATAGGTATTTCAAATATAGGTGTCGATAGGCATTTCAGATATGGTTTACGATAGGCATTTCAAATATAGGTGCTGATAGGCATTTCAGATGTAGTTTTTGATAGGTATTTCAAAAATAGGTGCCGATAGGCATTTCAGATATAGGTGCCGATAGGCATTTTAGATATAGTTGGCGATTGGCATTTTAAAAATAGGTGTCGATAGGCATTTTAGATATAGAAGCCGATAGGCATTTCAAATATAGGTGCCGATAGGCATTCCAGATATGGTTGCCGATAGGCATTTCAAATATTGGTGCTGATAGGCATTCCAGATGTAGTTTCCGATAGGCATTTCAAAAATTGGTGCCGATAGGCATTTCAGATATAGGTGCCGATAGGCATTTCAGATATAGTTGCCGATTGGCATTTTAAAAATAGGTGCCGATAGGCATTTCAGATATAGAAGCCGATAGGCATTTCAAATATAGGTGCCGATAGGCATTCCAGATATGGTTGCCGATAGGCATTTTAAATATAGGTGCTGATAGGCATTTCAGATGTAGTTTCCGATAGGCATTTCAAAAATAGGTCCCGATGGGCATTTCAGATATAGGTGCCGATAGGCATTTCAGATATAGTTGCCAATTGGCATTTTAAAAATAAGTGTCGATAGGCATTTCAGATAGTGAAGCCGATAGGCATTTTAAATATAGCTGCCGATAGGCATTCCAGATATGGTTGCCAATAGGCATTTCAAATATAGGTGCTGATAGGCATTTTAGATGTAGTTTCCGATAGGCATTTCAAAAATTGATGCCGATAGGCATTTCAGATATAGGTGCCGATAGGCATTTCAGATATAGTTGCCGATAGGCATTTCAGATATAGTTGCCGATTGGCATTTTAAAAATAGGTGCTGATAGGCATTTCAGATATAGAAGCCGATAGGCATTTCAAATATAGGTGCCGATAGGCATTCCAGATATGGTTGCCGCTAGGTATTTCAAATATAGGTGCTGATAGGCATTTCAGATGTAGTTTCCGATAGGCATTTCTAAAATTGGTGCCGATAGGCATTTCAGATATAGGTGCCGATAGGCATTTCAGGTATAGTTGCCGATTGGCATTTTAAAAATAGGTGCCGATAGGCATTTTAGATATAGAAGCCGATAGGTATTTCAAATATAGGTGTCGATAGGCATTTCAGATATGGTTGCCGATAGGCATTTCAAATATTGGTGCTGATAGGCATTTCAGATGTAGTTTCCGATAGGCATTTAAAAAATAGGTGCCGATAGGCATTTCAGATATAGGTGCCGATAGGCACTTCAGATATAGTTGCCGATTGGCATTTTAAAAATAGGTGCCGATAGGCACTTCAGATATAGAAGCCGATAGGCATTTCAAATATAGGTGCCGATAGGCATTCCAGATATGGTTGCCGATAGGCATTTCAAATATAGGTGCTGATAGGCATTTCAGATGTAGTTTCCGATAGGCATTTCAAAAATAGAAGCCGATAGGCATTTCAGATATAGGTGCCGATAGGCATTTCAGATATAGTTGCCGATTGGCATTTTAAAAAAAGGTGCCGATAGGCATTTCAGATATAGAAGCCGATAGGCATTTCAAATATAGGTGCTGATAGGCATTCCAGATATGGTTGCCGATAGGCATTTCAAATATAGGTGCTGATAGGCATTTCAGATGTAGTTTCCGATAGGCATTTCAAAAATAGGTGCCGATAGGCATTTCAAATATAGGTGCCGATAGGCATTTCAGATATAGTTGCCGATTGGCATTTTAAAAATAGGTGCCGATAGGCATTTCAGATATAGAAGCCGATAGGCATTTCAAATATAGGTGCCGATAAGCATTCCAGATATGGTTGCCGATAGGCATTTCAAATATAGGTGCTGATAGGCATTTCAGATGTAGTTTCCGATAGGCATTTCAAAAATAGGTGCCGATAGGCATTTCAGATATAGGTGCCGATAGGCATTTCAGATATAGTTGCCGATTGGCATTTTAAAAATAGGTGCCGATACGCATTTCAGATATAGAAGCCGATAGGTATTTCAAATATAGGTGTCGATAGTCATTTCAGATATAGTTGCCGATAGGCATTTCAAATATAGGTGCTGATAGGCATTTCAGATGTAGTTTTTGATAGGCATTTCAAAAATAGGTGCCGATAGGCATTTCAGATATAGGTGCCGATAGGCATTTTAGATATAGTTGGCGATTGGCATTTTAAAAATAGGTGTCGATAGGCATTTCAGATATAGAAGCCGATAGGCATTTCAAATATAGGTGCCGATAGGCATTCCAGATATGGTTGCCGATAGGCATTTCAAATATAGGTGCTGATAGGCATTCCATATGTAGTTTCCGATAGGCATTTCAAAAATTGGTGCCGATAGGCATTTTAGATATAGTTACCGATTGTAATTTTAAAAATAGGTGCCGATAGGCATTTCAGATATACAAGCCGATAGGTATTTCAAATATAGGTGTCGATAGGCATTTCAGATATGGTTGCCGATAGGCATTTCAAATATAAGTGCTGATAGGCATTTCAGATATAGTTTCCGATAGGCATTTCAAAAATAGGTGCCGATAGGCATTTCAGATATAGGTGCCGATAGGCATTTCAGATATAGTTGCCGATTGGCATTTTGAAAATAGGTGCCGATAGGCATTTCAGATATAGAAGCCGATAGGCATTTCAAATATAGGTGCGGATAGGCATTCCAGATATGGTTGCCGATAGGCATTTTAAATATAGGTGCTGATAGGCATTTCAGATGTAGTTTCCGATAGGCATTTCAAAAATAGGTGCCGATGGGCATTTCAGATATAGGTGCCGATAGGCATTTCAGATATAGTTGCCAATTGGCATTTTAAAAATAAGTGTCGATAGGCATTTCAGATAGAGAAGCCGATAGGCATTTTAAATATAGGTGCCGATAGGCATTTCAGATATAGAAGCCGATAGGTATTTCAAATATAGGTGTCGATAGGCATTTCAGATATATTTGCCGATAGGCATTTCAAATATAGGAGCGGATAGGCATTTCAGATGTAGTTTCCGAAAGGCATTTCAAAAATAGGTGCCAATAGGCATTTCAGATATCGGTGCCGATAGGCATTTCAGATATAGATGCCGATTGGCATTTTAAAAAAAGGTGCCGATAGGCATTTCAGATATAGAAGCCGATAGGCATTTCAAATATAGGTGCCGATAAGCATTCCAGATATGGTTGCCGATAGGCATTTCAAATATAGGTGCCGATAGGCATTGCAGATGTAGTTTCCGATAGGCATTTCAAAAATTGGTGCCGATAGGCATTTCAGATATAGGTGCCGATAGGCATTTCAGATATAGTTGCCGATTGGCATTTTAAAAATAGGTGCCGATACGCATTTCAGATATAGAAGCCGATAGGTATTTCAAATATAGGTGTCGATAGGCATTTCAGATATGGTTGCCGATAGGCATTTCAAATATAGGTGCTGATAGGCATTTCAGATGTAGTTTCCGATAGGCATTTCAAAAATAGGTGCCGATAGGCATTTCAAATATAGGTGCCGATAGGCATTTCAGATATAGTTGCCGATTGGCATTTTAAAAATAGGTGCCGATAGGCATTTCAGATATAGCAGCCGATAGGCATTTCAAATATAGGTGCCGATAAGCATTCCAGATATGGTTGCCGATAGGCATTTCAAATATAGGTGCTGATAGGCATTTCAGATGTAGTTTCCGATAGGCATTTCAAAAATTGGTGCCGATAGGCATTTCAGATATAGGTGCCGATAGGCATTTCAGATATAGTTGCCGATTGGCATTTAAAAAATAGGTGCCGATACGCATTTCAGATATAGAAGCGGATAGGTACTTCAAATATAGGTGTCGTTAGGCATTTCAGATATGTTTGCCGATAGGCATTTCAAATATAGGTGCTGATAGGAATTTCAGATGTAGTTTCCGATAGGCATTTCAAAAATAGGTGCCGATAGGCATTTCAGATATAGGTGCCGATGGGCATTTTAGATATAGTTGGCGATTGGCATTTTAAAAATAGGTGTCGATAGGCATTTCAGATATAGAAGCCGATAGGCATTTCAAATATAGGTGCCGATAGGCATTCCAGATATGGTTGCCGATAGGCATTTCAAATATAGGTGCTGATAGGCATTCCAGATGTAGTTTCCGATAGGCATTTTAAAAATTGGTGCCGATAGGCATTTCAGATATAGGTGCCGATAGGCATTTCAGATATAGTTACCGATTGGCATTTTAAAAATAGGTGCCGATAGGCATTTCAGATATAGAAGCCGATAGGTATTTCAAATATAGGTTTCGATAGGCATTTCAGATATGGTTGCCGATAGGCATTTCAAATATAAGTGCTGATAGGCATTTCAGATGTAGTTTCCGATAGGCATTTCAAAAATAGGTGCCGATAGGCATTTCAGAAATAGGTGCCGATAGGCATTTCAGATATAGTTGCCGATTGGCATTTTAAAAATAGGTGCCGATAGGCATTTCAGATATAGAAGCCGATAGGCATTTCAAATATAGGTGCCGATAGGCATTCCAGATATGGTTGCCGATAGTCATTTTTAATATAGGTGCTGATAGGCATTTCAGATGTAGTTTCCGATAGGCATTTCAAAAATAGGTATCGATGGGCATTTCAGATATAGGTGCCGATAGGCATTTCAGATATAGTTGCCAATTGGCATTTTAAAAATAAGTGTCGATAGGCATTTCAGATAGAGAAGCCGATAGGCATTTTAAATATAGGTGCCGATAGGCATTCCAGATATGGTTGCCGATAGGCATTTCAAATATAGGTGCTGATAGGCATTTTAGATGTAGTTTCCGATAGGCATTTCAAAAATTGATGTCGATAGGCATTTCAGATATAGGTGCCGATAGGCATTTCAGATATAGTTGCCGATTGGCATTTTAAAAACAGGTGCCGATAGGCATTTCAGATATAGAAGCCGATAGGTATTTCAAATATAGGTGTCGATAGGCATTTCAGATATGGTTGCCGATAGGCATTTCAAATATAGGAGCAGATAGGCATTTCAGATGTAGTTTCCGTAAGGCATTTCAGAAATAGGTGACAATAGGCATTTCAGATATCGGTGCCGATAGGCATTTCAGATATAGTTGCCGATTGGCATTTTAAAAATAGGTGCCGATACGCATTTCAGATATAGAAGCCGATAGGTATTTCAAATATAGGTGTCGATAGGCATTTCAGATATGGTTGCCGATAGGCATTTCAAATATAGGTGCTGATAGGCATTTCAGATGTAGTTTTTGATAGGCATTTCAAAAATTGGTGCCGATAGGCATTTCAGATATAGGTGCCGATAGGCATTTCAGATATAGATGCCGATTGGCATTTAAAAAATAGGTGCCGATACGCATTTCAGATATAGAAGCCGATAGGTATTTCAAATATAGGTGTCGATAGGCATTTCAGATATGTTTGCCGATAGGCATTTCAAATATAGGTGCTGATAGGAATTTCAGATGTAGTTTCCGATAGGCATTTCAAAAATAGGTGCCGATAGGCATTTCAGATATAGGTGCCGATAGGCATTTTAGATATAGTTGGCGATTGGCATTTTAAAAATAGGTGTCGATAGGCATTTCAGATATAGAAGCCGATAGGCATTTCAAATATAGGTGCCGATAGGCATTCCAGATATAGTTGCCGATAGGCATTTCAAATATAGGTGCTGATAGGCATTCCAGATGTAGTTTCCGATAGGCATTTCAAAAATTGGTGCCGATAGGCATTTCAGATATAGGTGCCGATAGGCATTTCAGATATAGTTACCGATTAGCATTTTAAAAATAGGTGCCGATAGGCATTTCAGATATAGAAGCCGATAGGTATTTCAAATATAGGTGTCGATAGGCATTTCAGATATGGTTGCCGATAGGCATTTCAAATATAAGTGCTGATAGGCATTTCAGATGTAGTTTCCGATAGGCATTTCAAAAATAGGTGCCGATAGGCATTTCAGATATAGGTGCCGATAGGCATTTCAGATATAGTTGCCGATTGGCATTTTAAAAATAGGTGCCGATAGGCATTTCAGATATAGAAGCCGATAGGCATTTCAAATATAGGTGCCGATAGGCATTCCAGATATGGTTGCCGATAGGCATTTTAAATATAGGTGCTGATAGGCATTTCAGATGTAGTTTCCGATAGGCATTTCAAAAATAGGTCCCGATGGGCATTTCAGATATAGGTGCCGATAGGCATTTCAGATATAGTTGCCAATTGGCATTTTAAAAATAAGTGTCGATAGGCATTTCAGATAGAGAAGCCGATAGGCATTTTAAATATAGGTGCCGATAGGCATTCCAGATATGGTTGCCGATAGGCATTTCAAATATAGGTGCTGATAGGCATTTTAGATGTGGTTTCCGATTGGCATTTCAAAAATTGATGCCGATAGGCATTTCAGATATAGGTGCCGATAGGCATTTCAGATATAGTTACCGATTGGCATTTTAAAAACAGGTGCCGATAGGCATTTCAGATATAGAAGCCGATAGGTATTTCAAATATAGGTGTCGATAGGCATTTCAGATATGGTTGCCGATAGGCATTTCAAATAAAGGAGCAGATAGGCATTTCAGATGTAGTTTCCGTAAGGCATTTCAAAAATAGGTGCCAATAGGCATTTCAGATATCGGTGCCGATAGGCATTTCAAATATAGTTGCCGATTGGCATTTTAAAAATAGGTGCCGATAGGCATTTCAGATATAGAAGCCGATAGGCATTTCAAAAATAGGTGCCGATAAGCATTCCAGATATGGTTGCCGATAGGCATTTCAAATATAGGTGCTGATAGGCATTTCAGATGTAGTTTCCGATAGGCATTTCAAAAATAGGTACCGATAGGCATTTCAGATATAGTTGCCGATTGGCATTTTAAAAATAGGTGCTGATAGGCATTTCAGATATAGTTGCCGATTGGCATTTCAAAAATAGGTGCCGATAGGCATTTCAGATATAGGTGCCGATAGGCATTTCAAATATAGGTGCTGATAGGCATTTCAGATGTAGTTTTCGATAGGCATTTCAAAAATAGGTGCCGATAGGCATTTCAGATATAGGTGCCGATAGGCATTTCAGATATAGTTGGCGATTGGCATTTTTAAAATAGGTGTCGATAGGCATTTCAGATATAGAAGCCGATAGGCATTTCAAATGTAGGTGCCGATAGGCATTCCAGATATGTTTGCCGATAGACATTTCAAATATAGGTGCTGATAGGCATTCCAGATGTAGTTTCCGATAGGCATTTCAAAAATTGGTGCCGATAGGCATTTCAGATATAGGTGCCGATAGGCATTTCAGATTTAGTTACCGATTGGCATTGTAAAAATAGGTGCCGATAGGCATTTCAGATATAGAAGCCGATAGGTATTTCAAATATAGGTGTCGATAGGCATTTCAGATATAGTTGCCGATTTGCATTTTAAAAAAAGGTGCCGATAGGCATTTCAGATATAGAAGCCGATAGGCATTTCAAAAATAGGTGCCGATAGGCATTTCAGATATAGGTGCCGATAGGCATTTCAGATATAGTTGCCGATTGGCATTTTAAAAAATGGTGCCGATAGGCATTTCAGATATAGAAGCCGATAGGCATTTCAAATATAGGTGCCGATAGGCATTCCAGATATGGTTGCCGATAGGCATTTTAAATATAGGTGCTGTTAGGCATTTCAGATGTAGTTTCCGATAGGCATTTCAAAAATAGGTGCCGATGGGCATTTCAGATATAGGTGCCGATAGGCATTTCAGATATAGTTGCCAATTGGCATTTTAAAAATAAGTGTAGATAGGCATTTCAGATAGAGAAGCCGATAGGCATTTTAAATATAGGTGCCGATAGGCATTCCAGATATGGTTGCCGATAGGCATTTCAAATATAGGAGCAGATAGGCATTTCAGATGTAGTTTCCGAAAGGCATTTCAAAAATAGGTGCCAATAGGCATTTCAGATATAGGTGCCGATAGGCATTTCAGATATAGTTGCCGATTGGCATTTTAAAAATAGGTGCCGATAGGCATTTCAGATATAGAAGCCGATAGGCATATCAGATATAGTTGCCGATAGGCATTTCAAATATAGGTGCTGATAGGCATTTCAGATGTAGTTTTCGATAGGCATTTCAAAAATAGGTACCGATAGGCATTTCAGATATAGTTGCCGATTGGCATTTTAAAAATAGGTGCCGATAGGCATTTCAGATATAGTTGCCGATTGGCATTTCAAAAATAGGTGCCGATAGGCATTTCAGATATAGGTGCCGATAGGCATATCAGATATAGTTGCCGATAGGCATTTCAAATATAGGTGCTGATAGGCATTTCAGATGTAGTTTTCGATAGGCATTTCAAAAATAGGTGCCGATAGGCATTTCAGATATAGGTGCCGATAGACATTTCAGATATAGTTGCCGATTGGCGTTTTAAATATAGGTGCCGATAGGCATTTCAGATATAGAAGCCGATAGGCATTTCAAATATAGGTGCTGATAGGCATTCCAGATATGGTTGCCGATAGGCATTTCAAATATAGGTGCTGATAGGCATTTCAGATGTAGTTTCCGATAAGCATTTCAAAAATAGGTGCCGATAGGCATTTCAGATATAGGTGCCGATAGGCATTTTAGATATAGTTGCCGATTGGCATTTTAAAAATAGGTGCCGATAGTCATTTCAGATATAGAAGCCGATAGGCATTTTAAATGTAGGTGCCGATAGGCATTCCAGATATGGTTGCCGATAGGCATTTCAAATATAGGTGCTGATAGGCATTTCAGATGTAGTTTCCGATAGGCATTTCAAAAATAGGTGCCGATAGGCATTTTAGATATAGTTGCCAATTGGCATTTTAAAAATAGGTGCAGATAGGCATTTCAGATATAGAAGCCGATAGGCATTTCAAATATAGGTGCCGATAGGCATTCCAGATATGGTTGCCGATAGGCATTTCAAATATAGGTGCTGATAGGCATTTTAGATGTAGTTTCCGATAGGCATTTCAAAAATTGATGCCGATAGGCATTTCAGATATAGGTGCCGATAGGCATTTCAGATATAGTTGCCGATTGGCATTTTAAAAACAGGTGCCGATAGGCATCTCAGATATAGAAGCCGATAGGTATTTCAAATATAGGTGTCGATAGGCTTTTCAGATATGGTTGCCGATAGGCATTTCAAATATAGGAGCAGAAAGGCATTTCAGATGTAGTTTCCGAAAGGCATTTCAAAAATAGGTGCCGATAGGCATTTCAGAAAGAGGTGCCGATAGGCATTTCAGATATAGGTGCTGATAGGCATTTCAAATTTAGTTGCCGATTGGCACTTTAAAAATAGGTGCCGATAGGCATTTTAGATGTAGTTTCCGATAAGCATTTAAAAAATAGGTGCCGATAGGCATTTCAGATATAGGTGCCGATAGGCATATCAGATATAGTTGCCGATAGGCATTTAAAATATAGGTGCCGATAGGCATTTCGTATATAGGTGTCGATAGGCATTTCAGATATAAATGCCGAAAGGCATTTCAGATATAGTTGCCGATAGGCATTTCTGATGTGGTTGCCGATAGGAATTTCAAATATAGGTGCTGATAGACATTTCAGATGTAGTTTTCGATAGGCATTTCAAAAATAGGTGCCGATAGGCATTTCAGATATAGGTGCCGATGGGCACTTCAGATATAGTTGCCGATTGGCATTTTAAAAATAGGTGCCGATAGGCATTTCAGATATAGAAGCCGATAGGCATTTCAAATATAGGTGCCGATAGGCATTCCAGATATGGTTGCCGATAGGCATTTCAAATATAGGTGCTGATAGGCATTTTAGATGTAGTTTCCGATAGGCATTTCAAAAATTGATGCCGATAGGCATTTCAGATATAGGTGCCGATAGGCATTTCAGATATAGTTGCCGATTGGCATTTTAAAAACAGGTGCCGATAGGCATTTCAGATATAGAAGCCGATAGGTATTTCAAATAAAGGTGTCGATAGGCTTTTCAGATATGGTTGCCGATAGGCATTTTAAATATAGGAGCAGATAGGCATTTCAGATGTAGTTTCCGAAAGGCATTTCAAAAATAGGTGCCGATAGGCATTTCAGAAAGAGGTGCCGATAGGCATTTCAGATATAGGTGCTGATAGGCATTTCAGATTTAGTTGCCGATTGGCACTTTAAAAATAGGTGCCGATAGGCATTTTAGATGTAGTTTCCGATAGGCATTTCAAAAATAGGTGCCGATAGGCATTTCAGATATAGGTGCCGATAGGCATATCAGATATAGTTGCCGATAGGCATTTAAAATATAGGTGCCGATAGGCATTTCGTATATAGGTGTCGATAGGCATTTCAGATATAAATGCCGAAAGGCATATCAGATATATTTGCCGATAGGCATTTCTGATGTGGTTGCCGATAGGCATTTCAAATATAGGTGCTGATAGGCATTTCAGATGTAGTTTTCGATAGGCATTTCAAAAATAGGTGCCGATATGCATTTCAGATATAGGTGCCGATAGGCACTTCAGATATAGTTGCCGATTGGCATTTTAAAAATAGGTGCCGATAGGCATTTCAGATATTGAAGCCGATAGGCATTTCAAATATATTTGCCGATAGGCATTCCAGATATGGTTGCCGATAAACATTTCAAATATAGGTGCTGATAGGCATTTCAGATGTAGTTTCCGATAGGCATTTCAAAAATAGGTGCCGATAATCATTTCAGATATAGGTGCCGATAGGCATTACAGATATAGTTGCCGATTGGCATTTTAAAAATAGGTGGTGATAGGCATTTTCAGATATAGAAGCCGATAGGCATTTCAAATATAGGTGCCGATAGGCATTCCAGATATGGTTGCCGATAGGTATTTCAAATATAGGTGCTGATAGGCATTTCAGATGTAGTTTCCGATAGGCATTTCTAAAATTGGTGCCGATAGGCATTTCAGATATAGGTGCCGATAGGCATTTCAGATATAGTTGCCGATTGGCATTTTAAAAATAGGTGCCGATAGGCATTTTAGATATAGAAGCCGATAGGTATTTTAAATATAGGTGTCGATAGGCATTTCAGATATGGTTGCCGATAGGCATTTCAAATATTAGTGCTGATAGGCATTTCAGATGTAGTTTCCGATAGGCATTTCAAAAATAGGTGCCGATAGGCATTTCAGATATAGTTGCCGATTGGCATTTTAAAAATAGGTGCCGATAGGCATTTCAGATATAGAAGCCGATAGGCATTTCAAATATAGGTGCTGATAGACATTCCAGATATGTTTGCCGATAGGCATTTCAAATATAGGTGCTGATAGGCATTTCAGATGTAGTTTCCGATAGGCATTTCAAAAATAGGTGCCGATAGGCATTTCAAATATAGGTGCCGATAGGCATTCCAGATATGGTTGCCGATAGGCATTTCAAATATAGGTGCTGATAGGCATTTCAGATGTAGTTTCCGATAGGCATTTCTAAAATTGGTGCCGATAGGCATTTCAGATATAGGTGCCGATAGGCATTTCAGATATAGTTGCCGATTGGCATTTTAAAAATAGGTGCCGATAGGCATTTTAGATATAGAAGCCGATATGTATTTCAAATATAGGTGTCGAAAGGCATTTCAGATATGGTTGCCGATAGGCATTTCAAATATTAGTGCTGATAGGCATTTCAGATGTAGTTTCCGATAGGCATTTCAAAAATAGGTGCCGATAGGCATTTCAGATATAGTTGCCGATTGGCATTTTAAAAATAGGTGCCGATAGGCATTTTAGATATAGAAGCCGATATGTATTTCAAATATAGGTGTCGAAAGGCATTTCAGATATGGTTGCCGATAGGCATTTCAAATATTAGTGCTGATAGGCATTTCAGATGTAGTTTCCGATAGGCATTTCAAAAATAGGTGCCGATAGGCATTTCAAATATAGGTGCCAATAGGCATTTCAGATATAGTTGCCGATTGGCATTTTAAAAATAGGTGCCGATAGGCATTTCAGATATAGAAGCCGATAGGCATTTCAAATATAGGTGTCGATAGGCATTTCAGATATGGTTGCCGATAGGCATTTCAAATATTAGTGCTGATAGGCATTTCAGATGTAGTTTCCGATAGGCATTTCAAAAATAGGTGCCGATAGGCATTTCAGATATAGGTGCCGATAGGCATTTCAGATATAGTTGCCGATTGGCATTTTAAAAATAGGTGCCGATAGGCATTTCAGATATAGAAGGCGATAGGCATTTCAAATATAGGTGCCGATAGGCATTCTAGATATGGTTGCCGATAGGCATTTCAAATATAGGTGCTGATAGGCATTTCAGATGTAGTTTCCGATAGGCATTTCAAAAATAGGTGCCGATAGGCATTTCAGATATAAGTGCCGATAGGCATTTCAGATATAGTTGCCGATTGGCATTTTAAAAATAGGTGCCGATAGGCATTTCAGATATAGAAGTCCATAGGCATTTCAAATATAGATGCTGATAGGCATTCCAGATATGGTTGCCGATAGGCATTTCAAATATAGGTGCTGATAGGCATTTCAGATGTAGTTTCCGATAGGCATTTCAAAAATAGGTGCCGATAGGCATTTCAAATATAGGTGCCGATAGGCATTTCAGATATAGGTGCCGATAGGCATATCAGATATAGTTGCCGATAGGCATTTAAAATATAGGTGCCGATAGGTATATCGTATATAGGTGTCGATAGGCATTTCAGATATAAATGCCGAAAGGCATTTCAGATATAGTTGCCGATAGGCATTTCTGATGTGGTTGCCGATAGGCATTACAAATATAGGTGCTGATAGGCATTTCAGATGTAGTTTTCGATAGGCATTTCAAAAATAGGTGCCGATAGGCATTTCAGATATAGGTGCCGATAGGCACTTCAGATATAGTTGCCGATTGGCATTTTAAAAATAGGTGCCGATAGGCATTTCAGATATTGAAGCCGATAGGCATTTCAAATATATTTGCCGATAGGCATTCCAGATATGGTTGCCGATAGGCATTTCAAATATAGGTGCTGATAGGCATTTCAGATGTAGTTTCCGATAGGCATTTCTAAAATTGGTGCCGATAGGCATTTCAGATATAGGTGCCGATAGGCATTTCAGATATAGTCTCCGATTGGCATTTTAAAAATAGGTGCCGATAGGCATTTTAGATATAGAAGCCGATATGTATTTCAAATATAGGTGTCGAAAGGCATTTCAGATATGGTTGCCGATAGGCATTTCAAATATTAGTGCTGATAGGCATTTCAGATGTAGTTTCCAATAGGCATTTCAAAAATAGGTGCCGATAGGCATTTCAAATATAGGTGCCAATAGGCATTTCAGATATAGTTGCCGATTGGCATTTTAAAAATAGGTGCCGATAGGCATTTCAGATATAGAAGCCGATAGGCATTTCAAATATAGGTGTCGATAGGCATTTCAGATATGGTTGCCGATAGGCATTTCAAATATTAGTGCTGATAGGCATTTCAGATGTAGTTTCCGATAGGCATTTCAAAAATAGGTGCCGATAGGCATTTCAGATATAGGTGCCGATAGGCATTTCAGATATAGTTGCCGATTGGCATTTTAAAAATAGGTGCCGATAGGCATTTCAGATATAGAAGGCGATAGGCATTTCAAATATAGGTGCCGATAGGCATTCTAGATATGGTTGCCGATAGGCATTTCAAATATAGGTGCTGATAGGCATTTCAGATGTAGTTTCCGATAGGCATTTCAAAAATAGGTGCCGATAGGCATTTCAGATATAAGTGCCGATAGGCATTTCAGATAAAGTTGCCGATTGGCATTTTAAAAATAGGTGCCGATAGGCATTTCAGATATAGAAGTCGATAGGCATTTCAAATATAGATGCTGATAGGCATTCCAGATATTGTTGCCGATAGGCATTTCAAATATAGGTGCTGATAGGCATTTCAGATGTAGTTTCCGATAGGCATTTCAAAAATAGGTGCCGATAGGCATTTCAAATATAGGTGCCGATAGGCATTTCAGATATAGTTGCCGATTGGCATTTTAAAAATAGGTGCCGATAGGCATTTCAAATATAGGTGCCGATAAGCATTCCAGATATGGTTGCCGATAGGCATTTCAAATATAGGTGCTGATAGGCATTATAGATGTAGTTTCCGATAGGCATTTCAAATATAGGTGCTGATAGGCATTCCAGATATGGTTGCCGAAGGGCATTTTAGATATAGGTGCCGATAGGCATTTCAGATATAGTTGCCGATTGGCATTTTAAAAATAGGTGCCGATACGCATTTCAGATATAGAGGCCGATAGGTATTTCAAATATAGGTGTCGATAGGCATTTCAGATATGGTTGCCGATAGGCATTTCAAATATAGGTGCTGATAGGCATTTCAGATGTAGTTTCCGATAGGCATTTCAAAAATAGGTGCCGATAGGCATTTCAGATATAGGTGCCGATAGGCATTTCAGATATAGTTGGCGATTGGCATTTTAAAAATAGGTGTCGATATTCATTTCAGATATAGAAGCCGATAGGCAATTTAAATATAGGTGCCGATAGGCATTCCAGATATGGTTGCCGATAGGCATTTCAAATATAGGTGCTGATAGGCATTCCAGATGTAGTTTCCGATAGGCATTTCAAAAATTGGTGCCGATAGGCATTTCAGATATAGGTGCCGATAGGCATTTCAGATATAGAAGCCGATAGGTATTTCAAATATAGGTGTCGATAGGCATTTCAGATATGGTTGCTGATAGGCATTTCAAATATAAGTGCTGATAGGCATTTCAGATGTAGTTTCCGTTAGGCATTTCAAAAATAGGTGCCGATAGGCATTTCAGATATAGGTGCCGATAGGCATTTCAGATATAGGTGCCGATTGGCATTTTAAAAACAGGTGCCGATAGGCATTTCAGATATAGTTGCCGATTGGCATTTTAAAAACAGGTGCCGATACGCATTTCAGATATAGAAGCCGATAGGTATTTCAAATATAGGTGTCGATAGGCATTCCAGATATGGTTGCCGATAGGCATTTCAAATATAGGAGCAGATAGGCATTTCAGATGAAGTTTCCGAAAGGCATTTCAAAAATAGGTGCCAATAGGCATTTCAGATATAGGTGCCGATAGGCATTTCAGATATAGTTGCCGATTGGCATTTTAAAAATAGGTGCCGATAGGCATTTCAGATATAGAAGCCGATAGGCATTTCAAATATTGGTGTCGATAGGCATTTCAGATATGGTTGCTGATAGGCATTTCAAATATAAGTGCTGATAGGCATTTCAGATGTAGTTTCCGATAGGCATTTCAAAAATAGGTACCGATAGGCATTTCAGATATAGTTGCCGATTGGCATTTTAAAAATAGGTGCCGATAGGCATTTCAGATATAGTTGCCGATTGGCATTTCAAAAATAGGTGCCGATAGGCATTTCAGATATAGGTTCCGATAGGCATATCAGATATAGTTGCCGATAGGCATTTCAAATATAGTTGCTGATAGGCATTTCAGATGTAGTTTTCGATAGGCATTTCAAAAATAGGTGCCGATAGGCATTTCAGATATAGGTGCCGATAGGCATTTCAGATATAGTTGCCGATTGGCATTTTAAATATAGGTGCCGATAGACATTTCAGATATAGAAGCCGATAGGCATTTCAAATATTGGTGTCGATAGGCATTTCAGGTATGGTTGCCGATAGGCATTTCAAATATTGGTGCTGATAGGCATTTCAGATGTAGTTTCCGATAGGCATTTCAAAAATAGGTGCCGATAGGCATTTCAGATATAGGTGCCGATAGGCATTTCAGATATAGTTGTCGATTGGCATTTTAAAAATAGGTGCCGATAGGCATTTCAGATATAGAAGCCGATAGGCATTTCAAATATAGGTGCTGATAGGCATTTCAGATGTAGTTTCCGCTAGGCATTTCAAAAATAGGAGCCGATAGGCATTTTAGATATATGTGCCGATAGGCATTTCAGATATAGTTGCCGATTGGCATTTTAAAAATAGGTGTCGATAGGCATTTCAGATATAGAAGCCGATAGGCATTTCAAATATAGGTGCCGATAGGCATTCCAGATATGGTTGCCGATAGGCATTTCAAATATAGGTGCTGATAGGCATTCCAGATGTAGTTTCCGATAGGCATTTCAAAAATTGGTGCCGATAGGCATTTCAGATATAGGTGCCGATAGGCATTTCAGATATAGTTACCGATTGGCATTTTAAAAATAGGTGCCGATAGGCTTTTCAGATATAGAAGCCGATAGGTATTTCAAATATAGGTGTCGATAGGCTTTTCAGATATGGTCGCCGATAGGCATTTCAAATATAGGTGCTGATAGGCATTTCAGATGTAGTTTCCGATAGGCATTTCAAAAATAGGTGCCGATAGGCATTTCAGATATAGTTGCCGATTGGTATTTTAAAAATAGGTGCCGATAGGCATTTCAGATATAGAAGCCGATAGGCATTTCAAATATAGGTGCCGATAGGCATTCTAGATATGGTTGCCGATAGGCAATTTAAATATAGGTGCTGATAGGTATTTCAGATGTAGTTTCCGATAGGCATTTCAAAAATAGGTGCCGATGGGCATTTCAGATATAGGTGCTGATAGGCATTTAAGATAAACTTGCCAATTGGCATTTTAAAAATAAGTGTCGATAGGCATTTCAGATAGAGAAGCCGACAGGCATTTTAAATATAGGTGCCGATAGGCATTCCAGATATGGTTGCCGATAGGCATTTCAAATATAGGTGCTGATAGGCATTTTAGATGTAGTTTCCGATAGGCATTTCAAAAATTGATGCCGATAGGCATTTCAGTTATAGGTGCCGATAGGCATTTCAGATATAGTTGCCGATTGGCATTTTAAAAACAGGTGCCGATAGGCATTTCAAATATAGAAGCCGATAGGTATTTCAAATATAGGTGCCGATAGGCATTTCAGATATGGTTGCCGATTGGCATTTTAAAAATAGGTGCCGATAGGCATTTCAGATATAGAAGCCGATAGGTATTTCAAATATAGGTGTCGATAGGCATTTAAGATATAGTTGCTGATAGGCATTTCAAATATAGGTGCTGATAGGCATTTCAGATGTAGTTTCCGATAGGCATTTCTAAAATAGGTGCCGATAGGCATTTCTGATATAGGTGCCGATAGGCATTTCAGATATAGTTGCCGATTGGCATTTTAAAAATAGGTGCCGATAGGCATTTCAGATGTAGTTTCCGATAGGTATTCAAAAATAGGCGCCAATAGGCATTTCTGATATAGGTGCCGATAGGCATTTCAGATATAGTTGCCGATTGGCATTTTAAAAATAGGTGTCGATAGGCATTTCAGATATAAATGCCGAAAGGCATTTCAGATATATGTGCCGATAGGCATTTCTGATGTGGTTGCCGATAGGCATTTCAAATATAGGTGCTGATAGGCATTTGAGATGTAGTTTCCGGTAAGCATTTCAAAAATAGGTGCCGATAGGCATTTCAGATATAGGTGCCGATAGGTACTTCAGATATAGTTGCCGATTGGCATTTTAAAAATAGGTGCCGATAGGCATTTCAGATAGAGAAGCCGATAGGCATTTCAAATATAGGTGCCGATAGGCATTTCAGATATGGTTGCCGATAGGCATTTCAAATATAGGTGCTGATAGGCATTTCAGATGTAGTTTCCGATAGGCATTTCAAAAATAGGTGCCGATAAGCATTTCAGATATAGGTGCCGATAGGCATTTCAGATATAGTTGCCGATTGGCATTTTAAAAATAGATGCCGATAGGCATTTCAGATATAGAAGCCGATAGGCATTTCAAATTTAGTTGCCAATAGGTATTCCAGATATGGTTGCCGATAGGCATTTCGAATTAAGGTGCTGATAGGCATTTCAGATGTAGTTACTGATAGGCATTTCAAAAATTGGTGCCGATAGGCATTTCAGATATAGGTGCCGATAGGCATTTCAAATATAGGTGTCGATAGGCATTTTAGATATAGTTGCCGATAGGCATTTCAAATATAGGTGCTGATAGGCATTTCAGATGTAGTTTCCGATAGGCATTTCAGATATAGGTGCCGATAGGCATTTCAGATATAGTTGCCGATTGGCATTTTAAAAATAGGTGCCGATAGGCATTTCAGATATAGAAGCCGATAGGTATTTCAAATATAGTTGTCGATAGGCATTTCAGATATAGTTGCTGATAGGCATTTCAAATATAGGTGCTGATAGGCATTTCAGATGTAGTTTCCGATAGGCATTTCAAAAATAGGTGCCGATAGGCATTTTAGATATAGGTGCCGATAGGCACTTCAGATATAGTTGCCGATTGGCATTTTATAAATAGGTGCCGATAGGCATTTCAGATATAGAAGCCGATAGGCATTATAATTATAGGTGCTGATAGGCATTCCAGATATGGTTGCCGATAGGCATTTCAAATATAGGTGCTGATAGGCATTTCAGATGTAGTTTCCGATAGGCATTTCAAAACTAGGTGCCGATAGGCATTTCAGATAGAGGTGCCGACAGGCATTTCAGATATAGTTGCCGATTGGCATTTTAAAAATAGGTGCCGATAGGCATTTCAGATATAGAAGCCGATAGGTATTTCAAATATAGGTGTCGATAGGCATTTCAGATATGGTTGCTGATAGGCATTTCAAATATAGGTGCTGATAGGCATTTCAGATGTAGTTTCCGATAGGCATTTCAAAAATAGGTGCCGATAGGCATTTCAGATATAGGTGCCGATAGGCATTTCAGATATAGTTGCCGATTGGCATTTTAAAAATAGGTGCCGATAGGCATTTCAGATGTAGTTTCCGATAGGCATTTCAAAAATAGGTGCCGATAGGCTTTTCAGATATAGGTGCCGATAGGCATATCAGATATAGTTGCCGATTGGCATTTTAAAAATAGGTGCCGATAGGCATTTCAGATATAGAAGCCGATAGGCATTTCAAATATAGGTGCCGATAGGCATTCCAGATATGGTTGCCGATAGGCATTTCAAAAATAGGTGCTGATAGGCATTTTAGATGTAGTTTCCGATAGGCATTTCAAAAATAGGTGCCGATAGGCATTACAGATATAGGTACCGATAGGCATTTCAGTTATAGTTGCCGATTGGCATTTTAAAAATAGGTGCCGATAGGCATTTCAGATATAAAAGCCGATAGGTATTTCAAATATAGGTGTCGATAGGCATTTCAGATATAGTCGCCGATAGGCATTTCAAATATAGGTGCTGATAGGCATTTCAGATGTAGTTTCCGATAGGCATTTCAAAAATAGGTGCCGATAGGCATTTCAGATATAGGTGCCGATAGGCATTTCAGATATAGTTGCCGATTGGCATTTTAAAAATAGGTGCCGATAGGCATTTCAGATATAGAAGCCGATAGGCATTTCAATGTAGGTGCCGATAGGCATTCCAGATATGGTTGCCGATAGGCATTTCAAATATAGGTGCTGATAGGCATTTCAGATATAGTTTCCGATAGGCATTTCAAAAATAGGTGCCGATAGGCATTTCAGATATAGGTGCCGATAGGCATTTCAGATATAGTTGCCAATTGGCATTTTAAAAATAGGTGCCGATAAACATTTCAGATATAGAAGCCGATAGGCATTTCAAATATAGGTGCCGATAGGCATTCCAGATATGGTTGCTGATAGGCATTTCAAATATAGGTGCTGATAGGCATTTTAGATGTAGTTTCCGATAGGCATTTCAAAAATTGATGCCGATAGGCATTTCAGATATAGGTGCCGATAGGCATTTCAGATATAGTTGCCGATTGGCATTTTAAAAACAGGTGCCGATAGGCATTTCAGATATAGAAGCCGATAGGTTTTTCAAGTATAGGTGTCGATAGGCTTTTCAGATATGGTTGCCGATAGGCATTTCAATAATAGAAGCAGATAGGCATTTCAGATGTAGTTTCCGAAAGGCATTTCAAAAATAGGTGCCGATAGGCATTTCAAATATAGGTGCCGATAGGCATCCTAGATATGGTTGCCGATAGGAATTTCAAATATAGGTGCTGATAGGCATTTCAGATGTAGTTTCCGATCGGCAATTCAAAAATAGGTGCCGATAGGCACTTCAGATATAGTTGCCGATTGGCATTTTAAAAATAGGTGCCGATAGGCATTTCAGATATAGAAGCCGATAGGTATTTAAAATATAGGTGTCGATAGGAATTTCAGATATTGTTGCCGATAGGCATTTCAAATATAGGTGCTGATAGGCATTTCAGATGTAGTTTCCGATAGACATTTCAAAAATAGGTGCCGATAGGCATTTCAGATATAGGTGCCGATAGGCATTTCAGATATAGTTGCCGATTGGCATTTTAAAAATAGGTGCCGATAGGCATTTCAGATATAGAAGCCGATAGGCATTTCAAATATAGGTGCCGATAGGCATTCCAGATATGGTTGCCGATAGGCATTTCAAAAATAGGTGCTGATAGGCATTTTAGATGTAGTTTCCGATAGGCATTTCAAAAATAGGTGCCGATAGGCATTACAGATATAGGTACCGATAGGCATTTCAGTTATAGTTGCCGATTGGCATTTTAAAAATAGGTGCCGATAGGCATTTCAGATATAAAAGCCGATAGGTATTTCAAATATAGGTGTCGATAGGCATTTCAGATATAGTCGCCGATAGGCATTTCAAATATAGGTGCTGATAGGCATTTCAGATGTAGTTTCCGATAGGCATTTCAAAAATAGGTGCCGATAGGCATTTCAGATATAGGTGCCGATAGGCATTTCAGATATAGTTGCCGATTGGCATTTTAAAAATAGGTGCCGATAGGCATTTCAGATATAGAAGCCGATAGGCATTTCAATGTAGGTGCCGATAGGCATTCCAGATATGGTTGCCGATAGGCATTTCAAATATAGGTGCTGATAGGCATTTCAGATATAGTTTCCGATAGGCATTTCAAAAATAGGTGCCGATAGGCATTTCAGATATAGGTGCCGATAGGCATTTCAGATATAGTTGCCAATTGGCATTTTAAAAATAGGTGCCGATAGGCATTTCAGATATAGAAGCCGATAGGCATTTCAAATATAGGTGCCGATAGGCATTCCAGATATGGTTGCTGATAGGCATTTCAAATATAGGTGCTGATAGGCATTTTAGATGTAGTTTCCGATAGGCATTTCAAAAATTGATGCCGATAGGCATTTCAGATATAGGTGCCGATAGGCATTTCAGATATAGTTGCCGATTGGCATTTTAAAAACAGGTGCCGATAGGCATTTCAGATATAGAAGCCGATAGGTTTTTCAAATATAGGTGTCGATAGGCTTTTCAGATATGGTTGCCGATAGGCATTTCAATTATAGGAGCAGATAGGCATTTCAGATGTAGTTTCCGAAAGGCATTTCAAAAATAGGTGCCGATAGGCTTTTCAAATATAGGTGCCGATAGGCATCCTAGATATGGTTGCCGATAGGAATTTCAAATATAGGTGCTGATAGGCATTTCAGATGTAGTTTCCGATCGGCAATTCAAAAATAGGTGCCGATAGGCATTTTAGATATAGGCGCCGATAGGCATTTCAAATATAGTTGCCGATTGGCATTTTAAAAATAGGTGCCGATAGGCATTTCAGATATAGAAGCCGATAGGCATTTCAAATGTAGGTGCCGATAGGCATTCCAGATATGGTTGCCGATAGGCATTTCAAATATAGGTGCTGATAGGCATTTCAGATGTAGTTTCCGATAGGCATTTCAAAAATAGGTGCCGATAGGCATTTCAGATATAGGTGCCGATAGGCATTTCAGATATAGTTGCCGATTGGCATTTTAAAAATAGGTGCCGATAGGCATTTCAGATATAGAAGCCGATAGGCATTTCAAATATAGGTGCTGATAGGCATTCCAGATATGGTTGCCGATAGGCATTTCAAATATAGGTGCTGATAGGCATTTCAGATGTAGTTTACGATAGGCATTTCAAAAATGGGTGCCGATAGGCATTTCAAATATAGGTGCCGATAGGCATTTCAGATATAGTTGCCGATTGGCATTTTAAAAATAGGTGTCTATAGGCATTTCAGATATAGAAGCCGATAGGCATTTCAAATATAGGTGCCGATAAGCATTCCGGATATGGTTGCCGATAGGCATTTCAAATATAGGTGTTGATAGGCATTTCAGATGTAGTTTCCGATTGGTATTTCAAAAATTGGTGCCGATAGGCATTTCAGATATAGGTGCCGATAGGCATTTCAGATATAGTTGCCGATTGGCATTTTAAAAATAGGTGCCGATACGCATTTCAGATATAGAAGCCGATAGGTATTTCAAATATAGGTGTCGATAGGCATTTCAGATATGGTTGCCGATAGGCATTTCAAATATAAGTGCTGATAGGCATTTCAGATGTAGTTTCCGATAGGCATTTTAAAAATAGGTTCCGATAGGCATTTCAGATATAGGTGCCGATAGGCATATCAGATATAGTTGCCGATTGGCATTTTAAAAATAGGTGCCGATAGGCATTTCAGATATAGAAGCCGATAGGCATTTCAAATATAGGTGCCGATAGGCATTCCAGATATGGTTGCCGATAGGCATTTTAAATATAGGTGCTGATAGGCATTTCAGATGCAGTTTCCGATAGGCATTTCAAAAATAGGTGCCGATGGGCATTTCAGATATAAGTGCCGATAGGCATTTCAGATATAGTTGCCAATTGGCATTTTAAAAATAAGTGTCGATAGGCATTTCAGATAGAGAAGCCGATAGGCATTTTAAATATAGGTGCCGATAGGCATTCCAGATATGGTTGCCGATAGGCATTTCAAATATAGGTGCTGATAGGCATTTTAGATGTAGTTTCCGATAGGTATTTCAAAAATTGATGCCGATAGGCATTTCAGATATAGGTGCCGATAGGCATTTCAGATATAGTTGCCGATTGGCATTTTAAAAACAAGTGCCGATAGGCATTTCAGATATAGAAGCCGATAGGTATTTCAAATATTGGTGTCGATAGGCATTTCAGATATGGTTGCCGATAGGCATTTCAAATATAGGAGCAGATAGGCATTTCAGATGTAGTTCCGAAAGGTTTTTCAAAAATAGGTGCCAATAGGCATTTCAGATATAGGTGCCGATAGGCATTTCAGATATAGTTGCCGATTGGCATTTTAAAAATAGGTGCCGATAGGCATTTCAGAAAGAGGTGCCGATAGGCATTTCAGATATAGGTGCCGATAGGCATTTCAGATTTAGTTGCCGATTGGCACTTTAAAAATAGGTGCCGATAGGCATTTTAGATGTAGTTTCCGATAGGCATTTCAAAAATAGGTGCCGATAGGCATTCCAGATATAGGTGCCGATAGGCATATCAGATATAGTTGCCGGTAGGCATTTAAAATATAGGTGCCGATAGGCATTTCGTATATAGGTGTCGATAGGCATTTCAGATATAAATGCCGAAAGGCATTTCAGATATAGGTGCCGATAGGAATTTCTGATGTGGTTGCCGATAGGCATTTCAAATATAGGTGCTGATAGGCATTTCAGATGTAGTTTTCGATAGGCATTTCAAAAATAGGTGCCGATAGGCATTTCAGATATAGGTGCCGATAGGCACTTCAGATATAGTTGCCGATTGGCATTTTAAAAATAGGTGCGGATAGGCATTTCAGATATTGAAGCCGATAGGCATTTCAAATATAGGTGCCGATAGGCATTCCAGATATGGTTGCCGATAGGCATTTCAAATATAGGTGCTGATAGGCATTTCAGCTGTAGTTTCCGATAGGCATTTCAAAAATAGGTGCCGATAGGCATTTCAGATATAGGTGCCGATAGGAATTTCAGATATAGTTGCCGATTGGCATTTTAAAAATAGGTGCCGATAGGCATTTCAGATATAGAAGCCGATAGGCATTTCAAATATAGGTGCCGATAGGCATCCCAGATATGGTTGCCGATAGGAATTTCAAATATAGGTGCTGATAGGCATTTCAGCTGTAGTTTCCGATAGGCATTTCAAAAATAGGTGCCGATAGGCATTTCAGATAGAGGTGCCGATAGGCATTTCAGATATAGTTGCCAATTGGCATTTTAAAAATAGGTGCCGATACGCATTTTAGATATACAAGCCGATAGGCATTTCAAATATAGGTGCCGATAGGCATTCCAGATATGGTTGCCGATAGGCATTTCAAATATAGGTGCTGATAGGCATTTTAGATGTAGTTTCCGATAGGCATTTCAAAAATTGATGCCGATAGGCATTTCAGATATAGGTGCCGATAGGCATTTCAGATATAGAAGCCGATAGGTATTTCAAATATAGGTGTCGATAGGCATTTCAGATATGGTCGCCGATAGGCATTTCTAATATAGGTGCTGATAGGCATTTCAGATGTAGTTTCCGATAGGCATTTCAAAAATATGTGCCGATAGGCATTTCAGATATAGGTGCCGATAGGCATTTCAGATATAGTTGCCAATTGGCATTTAAAAAATAGGTGCCGATAGGCATTTTAGATATAGAAGCCGATAGGCATTTCAAATATAGGTGCCGATAGGTATTCCAGATATGTTTGCCGATAGGCATTTCAAATATAGGTGCTGATAGGCATTTTAGATGTAGTTTCTGATAGGCATTTCAAAAATTGATGCCGATAGGCATTTCAGATATAGGTGCCGATAGGCATTTCAGATATAGTTGCCGGTTGGCATTTTAAAAACAGGTGCCGATAGGCATTTCAGATATAGAAGCCGATAGGTATTTCAAATATAGGTGTCGATAGGCTTTTCAGATATGGTTGCCGATAGGCATTTCAAATATAGGAGCAGATAGGCATTTCAGATGTAGTTTCCGAAAGGCATTTCAAAAATAGGTGCCGATAGGCATTTCAGAAAGAGGTGCCGATAGGCATTTCAGATATAGGTGCCGATAGGCATTTCAGATTTAGTTGCCGATTGGCACTTTAAAAATAGGTGCCGATAGCATTTTAGATGTAGTTTCCGATAGGCATTTCAAAAATAGGTGCCGATAGGCATTTCAGATATAGGTGCCGATAGGCATATCAGATATAGTTGCCGATAGGCATTTAAAATATAGGTGCCGATAGGCATTTCGTATATAGGTGTCGATAGGCATTTCAGATATAAATGCTGAAAGGCATTTCAGATATAGGTGCCGATAGGCATTTCTGATGTGGTTGCCGATAGGCATTTCAAATATAGGTGCTGATAGGCATTTCAGATGAAGTTTCCGATAAGCATTTCAAAAATAGGTGCCGATAGACATTTCAGATATAGGTGCCGATAGGCATTTCAGATATAGTTGCCGATTAGCATTTTAAAAATAGGTGCCGATAGGCATTTCAGATATAGAAGCCGATAGGCATTTCAAATATAGGTGCCGATAGGCATTCCAGATATGGTTGCCGATAGGCATTTCAAATATAGGAGCTGATAGGCATTTCAGATGTAGATTCCGATAGGCATTTCAAGAATAGGTGCCGATAGGCATTTCAGATATAGGTGCCGATAGGCATTGAGATATAGTTGCCGATTGGCATTTTAAAAATAGGTGCCGATAGGCATTTCAGATATAGAAGCCGATAGGCATTTCAGATATAGGTGCCGATAGGCATTTCAGATATAGTTGCCGATTGGCATTTTAAAAATAGGTGCCGATAGGCATTTCAGATATAGAAGCCGATAGGCATTTCAAATATAGGTGCCGATAGGCATTCCAGATATGGTTGCCGATAGGCATTTCAAATATAGGTGCTGATAGGCATTTCAGATGAAGTTTCCGATAAGCATTTCAAAAATAGGTGCCGATAGACATTTCAGATATAGGTGCCGATAGGCATTTCAGATATAGTTGCCGATTAGCATTTTAAAAATAGGTGCCGATAGGCATTTCAGATATAGAAGCCAATAGGCATTTCAAATATACGTGCTGATAGGCATTCCAGATATGGTTGCCGATAGGCATTTCAAATATAGGTGCTGATAGGCATTTCAGATGTAGTTTCCGATAGGCATTTCAAAAATTGGTGCCGATAGGCATTTCAGATATACGTGCCGAAAGGCATTTCAGATATAGTTGCCGATTGGCATTTTAAAAATAGGTGCCGATACGCATTTCAGATATAGGAGCCGATAGGTATTTCAAATATAGGTGTCGATGGGCATTTCAGATATGGTTGCCGATAGGCATTTCATATATAAGTGCTGATAGGCATTTCAGATGTAGTTTCCGATAGGCATTTCAAAAATAGGTGCCGATAGGCATTTCAGATATAGGTGTTGATAGGCATTTCAGATATAGTTGCCGATTGGCATTTTAAAAATAGGTGCCGATAGGCATTTCAGTTATAGAAGCCGATAGGCATTTCAAATATAGGTGCCGATGGGCATTCCAGATATGGTTGCCGATAGGCATTTTAAATATAGGTGCTGATAGGCATTTGAGATGTAGTTTCCGATAGGCATTTCAAAAATAGGTGCCGATGGGCATTTCAGATATAGGTGCCGATAGGCATTTCAAATATAGGTGCTGATAGGCATTTCAGATGTAGTTTCCGATAGGCATTTCAAAAATAGGTGCCGATAAGCATTTCAGATATAGGTGCCGATAGGCATTTCAGATATAGAAGCCGATAGGCATTTCAAATATAGGTGCCGATAGGCATTCCAGATATGGTTGGCGATAGGCATTTCAAATATAGGTGCTGATAGGCTTTCCAGATGTAGTTTCCGATAGGCATTTCAAAAATTGGTGCCGATAGGCATTTCAAATATAGGTGCCGATAGGCATTTTAGATATAGTTACCGATTGTCATTTTAAAAATAGGTGCCGATAGGCATTTCAGATATAGAAGCCGATAAGCATTTCAAATATAGGTGCCGATAGGCATTCCAGATATGGTTGCCGATAGGCATTTCAAATATAGGTGCTGATAGGCATTTCAGATGTAGTTTCCGATAGCCATTTCAAAAATAGGTGCCGATAGGCATTTCAGATATAGGTGCCGATAGGCATTTCAGATATAGTTGCCGATTGGCATTTTAAAAATAGGTGCCGATAGGCATTTCAGATATAGAAGCCGATAGGCATTTCAAATATAGGTGCTGATAGGCAACCCAGATATGGTTGCCGATAGGCATTTCAAATATAGGTGCTGATAGGCATTTCAGATGTAGTTTCCGATAGGCATTTCAAAAATAGGTGCCGATAGGCATTTCAAATATAGGTGCCGATAGGCATTTCAGATATAGTTGCCGATTGGCATTTTAAAAATAGGTGCCGATAGGCATTTCAGATATAGAAGCCGATAGGCATTTCAAATATAGGTGCCGATAAGCATTCCAGATATGGTTGCCGATAGGCATTTCAAATATAGGTGCTGATAGGCATTTCAGATGTAGTTTCCGATAGGCATTTCAAAAATAGGTGCCGATAGGCATTTTAGATAAAGGTGCCGATAGGCATTTCAGATATAGTTGCTGATTGGCATTTTAAAAATAGGTGCCGATAGGCATTTCAGATATAGAAGCCGATAGGCATTTCAAATGTAGGTGCCAATAGGCATTCCAGATATGTTTGCCGATAGGCATTTCAAATATAGGTGCTGATAGGCATTCCAGATGTAGTTTCCGAAAGTCATTTCAAAAATTGGTGCCGATAGGCATTTCAGATATAGGTGCCGATAGGCATTTCAGATATAGTTACCCATTGGCATTTTAAAAATAGGTGCCGATAGGCATTTCAGATATAGAAGCCGATAGGTATTTCAAATATAGGTGTCGATAGGCATTTCAGATATAGAAGCCGATAGGCATTTCAGATATAGGTGCCGATAGGCATTTCAGATATAGTTACCGATTGGCATTTTAAAAATAGGTGCCGATAGGCATTTCAGATATAGAAGCCGATAAGCATTTCAAATATAGGTGCCGATAGGCATTCCAGATATGGTTGCCGATAGGCATTTCAAATATAGGTGCTGATAGGCATTTCAGATGTAGTTTCCGATAGCCATTTCAAAAATAGGTGCCGATAGGCATTTCAGATATAGGTGCCGATAGGCATTTCAGATATAGTTGCCGATTGGCATTTTAAAAATAGGTGCCGATAGGCATTTCAGATATAGAAGCCGATAGGCATTTCAAATATAGGTGCTGATAGGCAACCCAGATATGGTTGCCGATAGGCATTTCAAATATTGGTGCTGATAGGCATTTTAGATGTAGTTTCCGATAGGCATTTCAAAATTAGGTGCCGATAGGCATTTCAGATATAGGTGCCGATAGGCATTTCAGATATAGTTGCCGATTGGCATTTTAAAAATAGGTGCCGATAGGCATTTCAGATATAGAAGCTGATAGGCATTTCAAATATAGGTGCCGATAGGCATCCCAGATATGGTTGCCGATAGGAATTTCAAATATAGGTGCTGATAGGCATTTCAGATGTAGTTTCCGATAGGCATTTCAAAAATAGGTGCCGATAGGCATTTTAGATATAGGTGCCGATAGGCATTTCAGATATAGTTGCTGATTGGCATTTTAAAAATAGGTGCCGATAGGCATTTCAGATATAGAAGCCGATAGGCATTTCAAATGTAGGTGCCAATAGGCATTCCAGATATGTTTGCCGATAGGCATTTCAAATATAGGTGCTGATAGGCATTCCAGATGTAGTTTCCGATAGTCATTTCAAAAATTGGTGCCGATAGGCATTTCAGATATAGGTGCCGATAGGCATTTCAGATATAGTTACCGATTGGCATTTTAAAAATAGGTGCCGATAGGCATTTCAGATATAGAAGCCGATAGGTATTTCAAATATAGGTGTCGATAGGCATTTCAGATATGGTCGCCGATAGGCATTTCAAATATAGGTGCTGATAGGCATTTCAGATGTAGTTTCCGATAGGCATTTCAAAAATAGGTGCCGATAGGCATTTTAGATATAGGTGCCGATAGGCATTTCAGATATAGTTGCCGATTGGCATTTTAAAAATAGGTGCCGATAGGCAGTTCAGATATGGAAGCCAATAGGCATTTCAAATGTAGGTGCCGATAGGGATTCCAGATATGGTTGCCGATAGGCATTTCAAATATAGGTGCTGATAGGCATTTCAGATGTAGTTTCCGTTAGGCATTTCAAAAATAGGTGCCGATAGGCATTTCAGATATAGGTGCCGATAGGCATTTCAGATATAGTTGCCAATTGGCATTCTAAAAATAGGTGCCGATAGGCATTTCAGATATAGAAGCCGATAGGCATTTCAAATATAGGTGCCGATAGGCATTCCAGATATGGTTGCCGATAGGCATTTCAAATATAGGAGCAGATAGGCATTTCAGATGAAGTTTCCGAAAGGCATTTCAAAAATAGGTGCCAATAGGCATTTCAGATATAGGTGCCGATAGGCATTTCAGATATAGTTGCCGATTGGCATTTTAAAAATACGTGCCGATAGGCATTTCAGATATAGAAGCCGATAGGCATTTTAAATATGGGTGCCGATAGGCATTCCCGATATGGTTGCCGATAGGCTATTCAAATATAAGTGCTGATAGGCATTTCAGATGTAGTTTCCGATAGGCATTTCAGAAATAGGTACCGATAGGCATTTCAGATATAGTTGCCGATTGGCATTTTAAAAATAGGTGTTGATAGGCATTTCAGATATAGTTGCCGATTGGCATTTCAAAAATAGGTGCCGATAGGCATTTCAGATATAGGTGCCGATAGGCATATCAGATATAGTTGCCGATAGGCATTTCAAATATAGGTTCTGATAGGCATTTCAGATGTAGTTTTCGATAGGCATTTCAAAAATAGGTGCCGATAGGCATTTCAGATATAGGTGCCGATAGGCATTTCAGATATAGTTGCCGATTGGCATTTTAAATATAGGTGCCGATAGGCATTTCAGATATAGAAGCCGATAGGCATTTCAAATATAGGTGCTGATAGGCATTCCACATATGGTTGCCGAAAGGCATTTCAAATATAGGTGCTGATAGGCATTTCAGATGTAGTTTCCGATAGGCATTGTAAAAATTGGTGCCGATAAGCATTTCAGATATAGGAGCCGATAGGCATTTCAGATATAGTTATCGATTGGCATTTTAAAAATAGGTGCCGATAGGCATTTCAAATATAGAAGCCGATAGGTATTTCAAATATTGGTGTCGATAGGCATTTCAGGTATGGTTGCCGATAGGCATTTCAAATATTGGTGCTGATAGGCATTTTAGATGTAGTTTCCGATAGGCATTTCAAAATTAGGTGCCGATAGGCATTTCAGATATAGGTGCCGATAGGCATTTCAGATATAGTTGCCGATTGGCTTTTTAAAAATAGGTGCCGATAGGCATTTCAGATATAGAAGCTGATAGGCATTTCAAATATAGGTGCCGATAGGCATCCCAGATATGGTTGCCGATAGGAATTTCAAATATAGGTGCTGATAGGCATTTCAGATGTAGTTTCCGATAGGCATTTCAAAAATAGGTGCCGATAGGCATTTTAGATATAGGTGCCGATAGGCATTTCAGATATAGTTGCTGATTGGCATTTTAAAAATAGGTGCCGATAGGCATTTCAGATATAGAAGCCGATAGGCATTTCAAATGTAGGTGCCAATAGGCATTCCAGATATGTTTGCCGATAGGCATTTCAAATATAGGTGCTGATAGGCATTCCAGATGTAGTTTCCGATAGTCATTTCAAAAATTGGTGCCGATAGGCATTTCAGATATAGGTGCCGATAGGCATTTCAGATATAGTTACCGATTGGCATTTTAAAAATAGGTGCCGATAGGCATTTCAGATATAGAAGCCGATAGGTATTTCAAATATAGGTGTCGATAGGCATTTCAGTTATGGTCGCCGATAGGCATTTCAAATATAGGTGCTGATAGGCATTTCAGATGTAGTTTCCGATAGGCATTTCAAAAATAGGTGCCGATAGGCATTTTAGATATAGGTGCCGATAGGCATTTCAGATATAGTTGCCGATTGGCATTTTAAAAATAGGTGCCGATAGGCAGTTCAGATATGGAAGCCAATAGGCATTTCAAATGTAGGTGCCGATAGGGATTCCAGATATGGTTGCCGATAGGCATTTCAAATATAGGTGCTGATAGGCATTTCAGATGTAGTTTCCGTTAGGCATTTCAAAAATAGGTGCCGATAGGCATTTCAGATATAGGTGCCGATAGGCATTTCAGATATAGTTGCCAATTGGCATTCTAAAAATAGGTGCCGATAGGCATTTCAGATATAGAAGCCGATAGGCATTTCAAATATAGGTGCCGATAGGCATTCCAGATATGGTTGCCGATAGGCATTTCAAATATAGGTGCTGATAGGCATTTTAGATGTAGTTTCCGATAGGCATTTCAAAAATTGATGCCGATAGGCATTTCAGATATAGGTGCCGATAGGCATTTCAGATATAGTTGCCGATTGGCATTTTAAAAACAGGTGCCGATAGGCATTTCAGATATAGAAGCCGATAGGTATTCCAAATATAGGTGTCGATAGGCTTCTCAGATATGATTGCCGATAGGCATTTCAAATATAGGAGCAGATAGGCATTTCAGATGTAGCTTCCGAAAGGCATTTCAAAAATAGGTGCCGATAGGCATTTCAGAAAGAGGTGCCGATAGGCATTTCAGATATAGGTGCCGATAGGCATTTCAGATGTAGTTTCCGATAGGCATTTCAAAAATTGGTGCCGATAAGCATTTCAGATATAGGTGCCGATAGGCATTTCAGATATAGTTGCCGATTGGCATTTTAAAAATAGGTGCCGATAGGCATTTCAGATATAGAAGCCAATAAGCATTTCAAATATAGGTGCCGATAGGCATTCCAGATATGGTTGCCGATAGGCATTTCAAATATAGGTGCTGATAGGCATTTTAGATGTAGTTTCCGATAGGCATTTCAAAAATTGATGCCGATAGGCATTTCAGATATAGGTGCCGATTGGCATTTTAAAAATAGGTGCCGATAGGCATTTCAGATATAGAAGCCGATAGGCATTTCAAATATAGGTGCCGATCGGCATTCCAGATATGGTTGCCGATAGGCATTTCAAAAATAGGTGCTGATAGGCATTTTAGATGTAGTTTCCGATAGGCATTTCAAAAATAGGTGCCGATAGGCATTACAGATATAAAAGCCGAAAGGTATTTCAAATATAGGTGTCGATAGGCATTTCAGATATTGTTGCCGATAGGCATTTCAAATATAGGTGCTGATAGGCATTTCAGATGTAGTTTCCGATAGACATTTCAAAAATAGGTGCCGATAGGCATTTCAGATATAGGTGCCGATAGGCATTTCAGATATAGTTGCCGATTGGCATTTTAAAAATAGGTGCCGATAGGCATTTCAGATATAGAAGCCGATAGGCATTTCAAATATAGGTGCCGATAGGCATTCCAGATATGGTTGCCGATAGGCATTTCAAAAATAGGTGCTGATAGGCATTTTAGATGTAGTTTCCGATAGGCATTTCAAAAATAGGTGCCGATAGGCATTACAGATATAGGTACCGATAGGCATTTCAGTTATAGTTGCCGATTGGCATTTTAAAAATAGGTGCCGATAGGCATTTCAGATATAAAAGCCGATAGGTATTTCAAATATAGGTGTCGATAGGCATTTCAGATATGGTCGCCGATAGGCATTTCAAATATAGGTGCTGATAGGCATTTCAGATGTAGTTTCCGATAGGCATTTCAAAAATAGGTGCCGATAGGCATTTCAGATATAGGTGCCGATAGGCATTTCAGATATAGTTGCCGATTGGCATTTTTAAAATAGGTGCCGATAGGCATTTCAGATATAGAAGCCGATAGGCATTTCAATGTAGGTGCCGATAGGCATTCCAGATATGGTTGCCGATAGGCATTTCAAATATAGGTGCTGATAGGCATTTCAGATATAGTTTCCGATAGGCATTTCAAAAATAGGTGCCGATAGGCATTTCAGATATAGGTGCCGATAGGCATTTCAGATATAGAAGCCGATAGGCATTTCAAATATAGGTGCCGATAGGCATTCCAGATATGGTTGCCGATAGGCATTTCAAATATAGGTGCTGATAGGCATTTTAGATGTAGTTTCCGATAGGCATTTCAAAAATTGATGCCGATAGGCATTTCAGATATAGGTGCCGATAGGCATTTCAGATATAGTTGCCGATTGGCATTTTAAAAACAGGTGCCGATAGGCATTTCAGATATAGAAGCCGATAGGTTTTTCAAATATAGGTGTCGATAGGCTTTTCAGATATGGTTGCCGATAGGCATTTCAATTATAGGAGCAGATAGGCATTTCAGATGTAGTTTCCGAAAGGCATTTCAAAAATAGGTGCCGATAGGCATTTCAAATATAGGTGCCGATAGGCATCCTAGATATGGTTGCCGATAGGAATTTCAAATATAGGTGCTGATAGGCATTTCAGATGTAGTTTCCGATCGGCAATTCAAAAATAGGTGCCGATAGGCATTTTAGATATAGGCGCCGATAGGCATTTCAAATATAGTTGCCGATTGGCATTTTAAAAATAGGTGCCGATAGGCATTTCAGATATAGAAGCCGATAGGCATTTCAAATGTAGGTGCCGATAGGCATTCCAGATATGGTTGCCGATAGGCATTTCAAATATAGGTGCTGATAGGCATTTCAGATGTAGTTTCCGATAGGCATTTCAAAAATAGGTGCCGATAGGCATTTCAGATATAGGTGCCGATAGGCATTTCAGATATAGTTGCCGATTGGCATTTTAAAAATAGGTGCCGATAGGCATTTCAGATATAGAAGCCGATAGGCATTTCAAATATAGGTGCTGATAGGCATTCCAGATATGTTTGCCGATAGGCATTTCAAATATAGGTGCTGATAGGCATTTCAGATGTAGTTTACGATAGGCATTTCAAAAATGGGTGCCGATAGGCATTTCAAATATAGGTGCCGATAGGCATTTCAGATATAGTTGCCGATTGGCATTTTAAAAATAGGTGTCTATAGGCATTTCAGATATAGAAGCCGATAGGCATTTCAAATATAGGTGCCGATAGGCATTCCGGATATGGTTGCCGATAGGCATTTCAAATATAGGTGTTGATAGGCATTTCAGATGTAGTTTCCGATTGGTATTTCAAAAATTGGTGCCGATAGGCATTTCAGATATAGGTGCCGATAGGCATTTCAGATATAGTTGCCGATTGGCATTTTAAAAATAGGTGCCGATACGCATTTCAGATATAGAAGCCGATAGGTATTTCAAATATAGGTGTCGATAGGCATTTCAGATATGGTTGCCGATAGGCATTTCAAATATAAGTGCTGATAGGCATTTCAGATGTAGTTTCCGATAGGCATTTTAAAAATAGGTTCCGATAGGCATTTCAGATATAGGTGCCGATAGGCATATCAGATATAGTTGCCGATTGGCATTTTAAAAATAGGTGCCGATAGGCATTTCAGATATAGAAGCCGATAGGCATTTCAAATATAGGTGCCGATAGGCATTCCAGATATGGTTGCCGATAGGCATTTTAAATATAGGTGCTGATAGGCATTTCAGATGCAGTTTCCGATAGGCATTTCAAAAATAGGTGCCGATGGGCATTTCAGATATAAGTGCCGATAGGCATTTCAGATATAGTTGCCAATTGGCATTTTAAAAATAAGTGTCGATAGGCATTTCAGATAGAGAAGCCGATAGGCATTTTAAATATAGGTGCCGATAGGCATTCCAGATATGGTTGCCGATAGGCATTTCAAATATAGGTGCTGATAGGCATTTTAGATGTAGTTTCCGATAGGTATTTCAAAAATTGATGCCGATAGGCATTTCAGATATAGGTGCCGATAGGCATTTCAGATATAGTTGCCGATTGGCATTTTAAAAACAAGTGCCGATAGGCATTTCAGATATAGAAGCCGATAGGTATTTCAAATATTGGTGTCGATAGGCATTTCAGATATGGTTGCCGATAGGCATTTCAAATATAGGAGCAGATAGGCATTTCAGATGTAGTTCCGAAAGGCATTTCAAAAATAGGTGCCAATAGGCATTTCAGATATAGGTGCCGATAGGCATTTCAGATATAGTTGCCGATTGGCATTTTAAAAATAGGTGCCGATAGGCATTTCAGAAAGAGGTGCCGATAGGCATTTCAGATATAGGTGCCGATAGGCATTTCAGATTTAGTTGCCGATTGGCACTTTAAAAATAGGTGCCGATAGGCATTTTAGATGTAGTTTCCGATAGGCATTTCAAAAATAGGTGCCGATAGGCATTCCAGATATAGGTGCCGATAGGCATATCAGATATAGTTGCCGATAGGCATTTAAAATATAGGTGCCGATAGGCATTTCGTATATAGGTGTCGATAGGCATTTCAGATATAAATGCCGAAAGGCATTTCAGATATAGGTGCCGATAGGAATTTCTGATGTGGTTGCCGATAGGCATTTCAAATATAGGTGCTGATAGGCATTTCAGATGTAGTTTTCGATAGGCATTTCAAAAATAGGTGCCGATAGGCATTTCAGATATAGGTGCCGATAGGCACTTCAGATATAGTTGCCGATTGGCATTTTAAAAATAGGTGCGGATAGGCATTTCAGATATTGAAGCCGATAGGCATTTCAAATATAGGTGCCGATAGGCATTCCAGATATGGTTGCCGATAGGCATTTCAAATATAGGTGCTGATAGGCATTTCAGATGTAGTTTCCGATAGGCATTTCAAAAATAGGCGCCGATAGGCATTTCAGATAT